>JASPKP010003637.1:0-2500 GCA_030674155.1 Stramonita haemastoma
AGAGAGAGAGAGAGAACTCTGAACGCTGAACGATTTTATTGTAGAAGGCCCCGACCCATTACAATTTCACACACTCGCTACCCCCCCCCCCCCTCCCCCCACACATTAACTTCGTTCTCAATCCTTTCCAAGAATGCACCTGAAAACACTTCCAAGCACAACGATTATAACATTCACTTGTGGTATTAGCATACATCTGATTAGAATGTTTGCAACATTTTAGACTAAACATAAATTTAGTAACTAAATAAATAAATGAATGAATAAAAAAAATTGATTAGAGAATTGATAATTAGGGCACAAATTGTACACAGAGTAGCATAAGACACTGAAACAACTTGAGAAATCGTTAATCATTTTGCTACAGCCATCATTCTAAAGCAGAACGCCTTTTGTTGGAATGAATATGAATCGTCCTAAGTCATGAAGGCTTTTGTCATCTTGCATCATAAGTTTCAATGTTTTTTCTGAAGGGTATTGCCTATAACGAGATGGGATGTATTTTTGTCGCAAATCATTCAGAGATTTACAGTAAAATAAAGTGTGTACTTCATCTTCAAGACAAGAATTGCATAGGGGGGCATTTCAGATCACCCGGATTGAAAGTAGCATATCGCATTTTATGTGAACGTATTTCAGTTGCACCAAATTCTAAATCGATGAGCACATCTCTGATGTTTGTTAGTGATAACGGTGAAATACGATTCCCAGTGATATAGAGGATTTAAAATTCCGATAAACTGCAAACCTACTGCTTTCTTGAATATGCGCGTGTCAATTTTGACTGTGACAATCAATCAATCTCTGCTTGAATGTAGAATAAGAATCCCCCTATATTTGCACACCTTGGTTTTCCCAAACAAACCCAAATCCAAATTTGTACAATTGTCACGCACATGTGATGCCCAGCACATCCGCCCTTGATCACATAAGGGTTAGAAGCATAATATAGGACTGACGAGGGAGTCTGGCCTGTTTCATAGAGAGAGAGAAGAGAGAAGAGAGAGAGAAAAGAGAGAGAGAGAGAGAGAGAGAGAGAGAGAGAGAGAGAGAGAGAGAGAGAGAGAGAGAGAGAGATGGGGGAGGGGGGAGGCAACTGCAGAGGTACAGTGCAAGGTTTGAAGCTTGGTGAAGTGGACTTGTTGCTATAAGGCTTCTGTCTTAAGTATGGTTCGACCCTTTCCGTTTTTTTGCTTAAAGACAAAAGTGTCCAGAACACCAGCCGCCATGGCGCAGTGGTTAGCGCCGTGGATTCCGGACTGGAAGGTCGCGGTTCGAATCCCATAAGTCATAGGGATTTTTTTCGGGCTCCGGCCGGCTCCTACCCAGAGTGAGTGTGCTGTGGCTCAGTGGGAGACTGGGACCACACAGTCGAGCTTCATCCACTTTACGGATGCGAATTTGAGAGTGTTGCTCAAATTACCTGACCAACACTGCAGGTGTCTGTATCTCTCGGGCCTGGTTGACGCCGGGATATATTATGACAGTAAGCGTAGAGAACAACCCTGTCAAGTAGTCTCAAAGCGGTTGCACCTCCACAGCAGCATCATTACATCATCCTCATCATCATTGATCATCATGCAATAATAAAAATTGCCTCTGATTCGGTGGCCTCCGTTGCTCTGGTCACAATGGTGACCCCCAGATTCGGTTTCCCCATACGCTTCTGTGCCTGTGGTGAATTTGTGTCAAAGCCTTTGGGGTTGGGGTTCGTGGGGAGGCGGTCGTTGGAGGGACGTTGTGGTGGTCGCCACCTTGGGTGGGTGACTCACTCAGTCTGGCTCCGCGACTGAGCTAATACTGTCGTTAGTAGGGGGCTTAGTAGGTGGTGTCCTGCGTATGTTAGCTCAGAACAGGCACCACTGAACACCACCAAAGTGACCCAGCAGAAGTGCAGGGCCCCTCTGGCTGGTGGCCCCGCGGCGGCCTAATATTGATAAGCTCCCTGTGGACTCCCGACCCCGGGGGTGAAACACAACGAATCTGGGTATGGCTGTGGCGGGGAGATTGAAATGAGCGGCGTGGGAACAGCAGTACGGGAACGTCACAGAAGACGAGGCAGCAAAAAAAAAAAAAAAAAAAAAAAAAAAAAAGTGTCCAGAACAAAAGCTGGAGAGAAGGGAATGAAGAAAAGAAAACGAAAAAATAAGAGCCAATATGCCCCCCCCCCACCCCCACCCCCAAAAGAAAAAAAATACAGTTTCGTTCCTCTCCTCTCTCTCTCTCTCTCTCTCTCTCTCCTCTCCTCTCCTCTCTCTCTCTCTCTCTCCTCTCTCTCTCTCTCTCTCCTCTCTCTCTCTCCTCTCTCTCTCTCTCTCTCTCTCTCTCTCTCTCTCTCTCTCTCAACTCACCATCACCATGATGGTGATGGTGATGTAAATGTTGAAGATGATGATGCTGGTGGTGGAAATGTTGTAGATGATGGGGAAGTAAATGCTGAAGATGATGATGATGTAAATGCTGAAGATGATGGTGATGCAAATGTGAAGATGATGATGAT
>JASPKP010003637.1:15000-19364 GCA_030674155.1 Stramonita haemastoma
ATGCATGTGTGTGTCTGTATGTGTGCAGGCTTACATGGTGTGTGATAAAAAAAAAAAAGAATACCACGCTAACCGTGACATATGTGTGTGCGTGCGTGTGTCTGTGTGTGGTGTATGCGTGCGCGTGCGCTCATGTGTGTGTACAGGCGAACATGGTGTGTGACAAGAAAGAATACCACGCTAACGCGGACATGATTTACATGGTGGGGGTCCTGATGGGCTCCATTCTGGTCGGCGTCATTTCGGACAGGTATTCATTTTCTTCCCGTGTTTCCTTGGCTGACTGGCTGGTTGGTTGGGTGAGTGGGTGGGTGGTTAGTTGGTTGGTTGCTTGGTTGGTTGGTTGGTTGGCTGGTTGGTTGGTTGGTTGGTTGGTTGGCTGGTTGGTTGGTTGGTTGGCTGGTTGGTTGACTTTATGATTGTTTGGTTGCTTGTTGGCATGTTTGATTGTTTTCTTTAATCAATTGTTTACTTATTTATTTGTTTATATTTTTGTTTGATTGTGGAGTCGGCACTGATGTTAACTCCAGAGGAAAAATCCTCTTGAACGAGATTCGAACCCAGGTCAGCAAATCACGAGCGCATCACTCTAATTACCAGGCTATTCCAGTGTGTGTTTACGCTCGCGCGCTCGTGTGTGTGTGTGTGTGTGTGTGTGTGTGTGTGTGTGTGTGTGTGTGTGTGTGTGTGTGTGTGTGTGTGTGTGTGTGTGTGTGTGTGTGCACGCTCTCGCTCGGACATTCGCGTCTGAGTATAATTAATATCTGTATGATAAAACAAAAACAAAAAAACAGCAATTTTCTCAAAAAATTTTTTTTTTTTTAAATGGAGTAAATGTGACTTTGCCAGAGAGAAAGGACACACCTTGTATTTTTTTTGGGGGGTACCGCTTTATGTCACAGCAGATTTCTCTGCGTGAAATTCGGGCTGTTCTCTCTCCCCGCGGAGAGCAGAGCGCGTCGCCACAAGTGCAGCGCCTACCCATTTTTTTTCTCTATTTCCTGCATGCAACTGTATTTGTTTTGTTTCCCTACATCTTGTGTACACTAACAGCTATTATTTTTTTGGCCTGGGTTCAGGTTTGGCAGAAAGATAGCGCTGATGTTGTCCATAGCGCTGCACGTGGGGTGTGCCATAGGCACGGCCTTTGTCGACTCCTTTCCCGCCTTCGCCACGCTCCGCTTCTTCTTGGGGCTGGCCAACATGGGCGTCTTTCTCGCCGGCTACGTCATTGGTCAGTTCATGTCACGTGTCTAGTGAATCGACCAATCACAGTTTTTGTTGTTGTTGACGGTGGTGGTTGGTTGTGGTTGGATGTGGTTGGTTGGGTGGGACACTGTTGGGTATCCTGAAGTTAACTGGTTTAAGGCTGTGGTTGGGTTGGACACTAGATACCTAAATTCAACCTATCTACAGTTGGCCGCCGCTCTTTCTCTGTTTCGGGTCCATTGATCTGGAACGACCTCCCTCTCTCTCTCCCTCCGGCAAAAGCCTACTTATGACACTTTTAAATCCAACCTCAAGACACACTTATTTCAAACCTTAGATTTTTTCCCTCTGTTTCCATCTCTTGTCTGTCCCCGTCTTCGACCTCAGATTTTTTCCTTCTGTTTCCATCTCTTATCTGTCCCCGCCTTCAACGTCTACCTGCCAAAGTGTATAGCCTTTATAAGTGTGTGTGTGTGTGTGTGTGTGTGTGTGTGTGTGTGTGTGGTGTGTGTGTGTGTGTGTGTGTGTGTGTGTGTGTGTGTGGACGCGCGCACGTGTGTGTGTGTGTGTGTGTGTGTGTGTGTGTGTGTGTGTGTGTGTGTGCGCTTGCGTGTGTGAATACGTTCGAATTTGCTAGGACCATAGATTGTTATTGACTGCTTGTGTGATGTATAGGTCGAATGCAAGCGCTTTGATTTGTTTTTACAAGATATAGCGCTATATAAATACCATGTATTATTATTTGAGGCTGTGGGGGTCACCCAGAATGTGTGATTTTGTCTCCTTTTTCACGCCTGGGAATTACTGTGAGACTGTTAGTGCATACTGGGTGACACTTCTGCAATGCTGTATTCCAGCTTCAGAGGATTTTGTTTTCCTTTTTTAAACAGTTTCTTCTTGTTCTTCTTGTTCTTGTTCTTCTTGTTCTTGTTCTTGTTCATCTTGTTCTTGTTGTTCTTGTTGTTCTTCTTGTTGTTCTTCTTCTTCCTCCTCCTCTTCCTCCTCCTCCTCCTCCTTCTTTTCTTCTTCTTCTTCTTCTTCTTCTTCTTCTTCTTCTTCTTCTTCTTCTTCTTCTTCTTCTTCTTCTTCTTCTTCATTGAACGCTCAGACAACAACTACTGTTGTCTGTCACATGAGCGAAAGTATGTTGTGCTGCCGTTAAACGCCTGACAAGTCAGGCCCAGTTCATCCGACTCCGGCACAGGAGAGAAATGTCATGTTTTGTCTTTCTAGGTAAAAAAAAAAGGCAGGAGAATGGACCAAGACCTCAGAAAATAGAACAGAAAATTGTGACAGGAAGAAAAGGAACATGGCAAAAACGAAGAGAGGGACAGAAACGCATTTTGTGGTCTTATGGCAGACGACAATAGTTGCTGTCTGAGTGTTCGAAGGAGATGAAGAATATAACTGTATGAAGGAGGGGTAAACCTGTTCTGTGTTTTAGGTGCGTAACATGATAATCACCTGAAGATGTGGTTGTAGGAAATGTAAGGGTAAATGTAAAGGTGTCCCATAACCTATGCGGTCGAAGGGGAGCGAGGAGTCAGAGACCTCAGCTTCTCTAGGGGCCAGCATATTGAGGGCGGCGCCTATCTCCTCTCCCTCGCTGCTTTACCTTCCCTGACCCTAAAGAGAGCAGATACCCATTTACGGCTGGGGGACTGCACTGAAGCCAAGGCACACAAACGGTCACCCATCCACTTAGTAACCACGCTCGATGCTGTTTAACATTGGCTTGTGGAAAGCGAGTGCTCTGACCACTGAGCTATGCCGGTGTGGGCCTACAGGTGTGTAATCTGATCACCTGAAGGTGCAGGTCACCCTGTACTGGCGGATCAGTGGTCTAGAGGTAACGCACCTGACTAGAAAGCGAAAAGTTCGGGTCGGATTGTGCTGTGGTTCAAATCCCGTTTGGGCCCAAACTTTTTTCCCCGTCCATTAGACCATGAGTGGTGGTCTGGGTGCTAGTCTTTTCGGATGAGACGATAAACCGAGGTCTCGTGTGTTACACATCATTATTTAAACGCATGTAAAAGAACCCACGGCAACAAGAAGGTTGTTCTTGGCAAAATTGTGTAGAAAAAAGCCACTCTGATAATATATATATATATATATATATATATATTATATATATATATATATATATATATATATATATAAAATCTTTTATATATATGGAAACAAATGGATAAGAAAACAAAGACAGCTGCAGACAAGAAAAAAAATAAATGGGTAGGCACTGCACTTGCGGCGACCCACGCGCTCTCCCTGTGTAGAACAGTGTATAGCCTTCGTGCGTGCGTGCGTGCGTGCGTGCGTGCGTGCGTGCGTGCGTGCGTGTGTGTGTGTGTGTGTGTGTGTGTGTGTGTGTGTGTGTGTGTTTGTGCGCGCGCGCTTGCGTGTGTGAGTACGTTTCGATTTGCTAGGACCATAGATTGCTATTGATTGCTTGTGTGATGTATAGGTCGAATGCAAGCGCTTTGATTTGTTTTTACAAGATATAGCGCTATTAATACCATGTATTATCATTATTATTATTTGAGGCTGTGGGGGTCACCCGGAATGTGTGATTTGTCTGCAGGTCTGGAGATGGTGGGGGACTCCAAGCGGACGTTGGCGGGGTCTGTGATCCAGATGTTCTGGCCCATAGGACTCTTCATCCTGGATGGTGTAGCCTATGGCCTCAGGGACTGGAGACACCTGCAGCTGGCCATGTCCTGTCCTGCCGCCATCTTCCTGTCTTACGTCTTGTAGGTGGTGGTGGTGACATGTGTCTTGTCTTTCTGTCTTGTTTGTTTTGTCTAGAAATAGCTAATCATGTCCTGTCCGGCCGCCATCTTTCTCTCCTACTTCTTGTCAGTGGTGGCATGTGTCTTGTCTTTCTGCCTTGTTTGTCTTGTCTTGTCTTGTTTTTCTGTTCGTCTTGTCTGTCTGTCTGTTTAATAGCTAAATCATGTCCTGTCATGCAGCCATCTTCCTCTCCTACTTCTTGTTAGTTTTTTTTTATAATTTTATTATATATTTTATTCTTTTATGTCAAGGATAATGGAATGGCTGGCTGGTTGGCTGTCTCATTATCTGTCTGTCTGTCTGGCTGGCTGGCTGTTTAATAGCTAACAATGTCTGTCCTGCCGCTCTCTTTCTCTCCTACTTCT
>JASPKP010003638.1:0-5000 GCA_030674155.1 Stramonita haemastoma
TCATACAATTTGCTTTGTTTGCTTTGCTTTCTTTCTTTTTTTTCTTTCTTTCTTTACCACCCCAAACCCACAACCCCCCACACACACAAACACAAAAACAAACCAACACAACCAAATACAAAATTTTTAAAAAACATATTTACAAAATTTCATAATATTTACTTCATATTTTTCGGGATTTTTTTTTGCATGTTAAAAAGTTGTAAACATATACTACTTACTAGTGTGAAGGAGGGGGGGGGGGGGGAAAGGGTTTTATGTGCATGCGTGTTGGAAAAAATAGACTGTATCAAGGGAAAAAAATTTTCTTTTTTTAACTATCTATCTTCATTATTTTTCTATCTATCTATTTTTATCTATCTATCTATTTTTATCTACCCCCTTGTCTGGGCGGGGGGGGCCCCCTAAAGACTTGACAAAAAAGTTCCTTCCATTCCCCCCTCTGTTTCCCTTTTCCCTCAAAGTTTTGTTGATTTGGGCCCCTTGCCATCGCTGTGTTGTCCCCCCCCTCTCTTCCTTGGTCTGCCTTTTTCTTCCTTTTGGACGTTTTTCAGTATTGTTTTCCCAAGCCTTTTCCCGTCTTGTGACTCCCCATCCATTTAAGTTTTCGCTTCTTTATGGCGTAGCCTTGAAAACCTTGTAACAGAAAAAGCTTTGCAGCTTTTTTTAGTTTACTCAACGTTTCTTATTAAAACAGTTCGTCGGGGTTTAGTTTTCCTTTTAAAAAACACAAAGCACATTCCCTGTTTTCCCTTTTTGCTATTCCCAAAACAATTTTCTGTTAAAAAAAGGTTTTTGAACTGGTTAAAAAGACTTTTTATACAAAAGGTGTCACGCTCGCTCTCTCTCTCTTCTCTCTCCTCTCTCTCTCTCTCTCTCTCTCTCTTCCCTCCCCCCCCTTTTACACACACACACAAAACAAACAAAAAACGCACCCCACGAACCCCCCGAAAAAACGCGGCGCCCCATCAACCCCCAAAACTCATTTTTCAATCTGGAAATAAAATTTTGAATTTTTGGCTTTGTTTAACTTTGACATTAAAACCCCCCACCCCCACACAACAAAACCACAACACACACAAAACCCAAAAACACCACACAACAAAAACACACCCAAAAGAAGTTGTGCGCGTAGCAGATTAAAAAAAAAAGCAGACCCGGTGATTGTAAGTGGTTGAATAGAATGTAGCCCCCAAAACCCAAAAAAGAAAAAAAGGGTGGGGGGAAGGGGGGGGGGGGGAAAGGGGGGAGGAAGGTTTTGGGGGGGGGGAAGGAAAAGGACGGAGGGAAAGAGTTAGAGGGGAGGGAAGGGGGAGGAGGGAAAAAGGGGATAAAGGGGGGAAAGGGGGGGGGAGAAAAGAGAAAAAAGGAATGGAGAGGAGAGAGAGAGAGGGGAGAGAGAGAGAGAGGAAAAAAAAATAAAAAATAATTTTTTTTAAAATTTTTAAAAAAAATAAAAATTTTAATTTTTAATTTAAAAAAAATACATGGGGAAAAATTTTTAGCGCAAATTTTTTTAAAAAAAATCAAAAAACTTGGCCAGAGAGAGAGGGGGAGGGGGAGAGAGAGAGAGAGAGGAGAGAGAGAGAGAGGGGGAGAGAGAGGAGAGTGAGAGAGAGAGAGAGAGGAGAAAAAATAAAAATTCAGAACTCAGAAACGAATTGAATGCACGTTGGCCTTGGGCCCCCTTTCTTTTAGGAAAGTTGACCCAAATGTCCCCCCCAAAAAGGGAAAACTCGAAAAATATATTTTTTCAAGTTTAATTTCTCTGAAAAAATCATGGAGCCCGTAAATGTTTTATGAAAAGGGAAAATTTTAAAAAACAAAAATCACAAAAGTTTTAAATATACCTTTTTTATGTCGGGGAAAAGTCAATAAACTTTGTACTTAAAATCCAGCAAAATGAGAAAAGTTTTTTTTGTTTATGCAAAAAAAAGAGAGAGAAAAGGGGAGAAAGGGGAAAGGGGGAGAGAGAAGGTGGGGAAAAGGGGGAGAGAGAGGGGGAGGGGGAGAGGGGGAAGTGGGGGGGGAAGGAGGAAGAGAGAGAGAAGAGAAAGGGGGGGAGAGAGAGAGAAAGGGAAAAAAGAAGGGGCGACAGAAAAACAGGAAAGGGAAAAAGACAGACAGACAGAAGCAGCAGCTGAAAAAAACAAAAAGACCCGGGAAAGAAACAAAAGAGAAGGGGGAGAGAAGAGAGAGGAGAGAGAAAGGGGGAGGAGGAGAGAAGGAGAGTGGGAGGGAGGGAAAAAGGAGAGAGAAAGAGAGAGAGGGGAAGAAGGGAGGGGGGAAGAGAGAGAGAAGAGAGGAGATGGAGGAGAGGGGAGAGAGGAAGAGGAGAGAGAGAAGGATGGTTTTGGGGCATAGATGAAAAGGCAAAAAGGCCCGAAAGGGGGGAACAAAAAAAATGGACAGAGAGTAGACCCACAGACAGACAGACCGGGCAGACAAAACAGGGAAAAAAAAGACGAAAAAAAGGGGACGGGACCGGTGTGCGCCGGGGGACGTGCGCGTGCTCGGAGGCACCGCTGCAACAAAAAAAAAGGAAAAAAAGAGAAAGAGAAAGAAAAAACAAAAAAAGAGAAAGGGAAAAAACCCCTTTTCTCCACTGCCAATGTTTCGTCCCCAGCCCCAGGAAAAAGGGGCGCTGCGTTAAAGGGGACACCAAGCCAAAATATTTTTGGAGTTGAAACTCGAAAAAAAAATTTTTCCCCCCAAAGGGAGAAAGTGCATCATCAAGTGCAAAAACGGAAACAAAAAATGATTAATTTTGTTTTTTTCAATCTAAGGGCCCGAGTGGTTTTGTTATGTTTAAATGCTCCCATGTGTGGTGTAAAAGAAAAGATTTTTTTAAAAACGTGGGTATAACTCGCAGAGCACGTGCAGCACCAAAGTAATTTTCCCCCCTGGTTTTTTTTCCCCCCCTTTTTTTGTTTAGCAAAAAAAATTTTTAAAAAGGGGGTGCTCTTTAAAATTTAAACTCAAAAAAATTTTGGTTTCAAAATAAAATACCTCTTTCCCCCCCAAAAAGGGGTTTAAATTTTTAAAATTTTTTTTGTTTTTCTAGCAAGACGGTTGCTTTAAAAGGGAAAAAAATTTTTGTTTGTAAATTTAAAATTTTTTTTGACCTTTCAGTGTTGAGTACTTTCCAAAGGATTTTTCCCTCTTCTCATCGTAATTCGAATTTGAAATCGTTAGCTTCTGAAAACGAAAACTTTTCTATTTAGCTGTTCACCGCTGGACGATTTAAAGAAGGTCCAGTTTTTGTAATGCTAAATTGCGGGTCTTAGAGTGCAGGTGGAAGGGGGAAATTATCTCTGCAAGGTACCGTTATAATACATAATACATACATACATACATACATACTTACATACATACATACATACATGCTTTTGCTTTGCTTCACAACAAAAACACAACCACACACACACACAACACAAACACACACACACAAACACACAAAAAATACATAATACTACAACATACATACATACATACATACATACTATACATACATACATATTTTTCTTTACGATCTATATTTGATGTATGCACGTATGTAAACATATACTACTTATTCAGTGTGCAGGAGGGGGGGGGGGCATGTGTATGTGTGCGTGTAGGGAAACTAAAAACTGTCTAAATGGACAAATCTATTATCTTTCTATCTATTATCTAATCTATCTATTTTTCTTTTCTATCTATCTATTTTTCTATCTATCTATCTATCTATCTATCTATCTTTCTATCTATCTATCTATCTATCTACCTATCTATCTGTCATCTATCTATCCCTTAGTCTGGCGCCGTGGGGGCACCCCTAAAGATTGACAACCAGTTCCCTCCATTCCTCCCTCTGTTCTGCCTTTTCAAAGTTTTGTTGACTTCTAGCTGTCCATTCGCTGATGTTGTCCTCCCATCTCTTCCTTGGTTGCCTCTTTTTCTTCCTCCTTGGACAGTGCCATTGCGTATTGTTTTTTGCAAGTCCTTTCGATCTTGGGGACATGCCCTTTTAACATTTCAGTTTTCGCTTCTTTACTGGACGTAGCACATTGAAAACTTTGTAACAGCGAATGCTTTGCAGCATTTGTTAGATTTACTCAACGATGCTTATTGAACAGTTCGTCAGTGGTATTTTTCAGTTTAAAACACAAAGCCATTGCTGTTTTCCATTATGCTTTTACCCAATAACAATTTTCTGTTAAAAAAAGGTTTTATGAAGGGGTTAATGACCAGACTTGTACAAAAAGGTTGGGACCTCTCTCTCTCTCTCTCTCTTCTCTCTCTCTCTCTCTTTCTCTCTCTCTCTCTCTCTCTTTGACCCCACACCACACAACAACACCACACACTTACACAGAAAGCCACACGAAACGCACGAACCCCACGCGCGCGCGCATGCACACACACACACATCATGTACAATTGGAAATAAATTTTGCTTTGATTTGGCTTTGACTTTAACTTTGACATTCACACACACACACCACACACACACACACACACACACACACACACACACACACACACACACACACACACACACACGAAGTTGTGCAGCAGTAGCAGCATGTAATACAACAGCAGACCCAGGGTATTGTAAGTGGTTGAATAGAATGTAGCCCCCAACACAAACAAAAAGAATGATAGGGAGAAGGGGGGGGGGGGAATGGGGGAGAGAAGGATGGAGGCCGGGGAGGAAGAGACAGAGACAGAGAGGGGAAAGAGATAGAGGGGAGGAGAAGGAATAGGAGTGAAAAGAGAGATAAAGGGGGGAGAAAAGGGGGGGGCAAGAGAGAGAGAGAGAGAGAGAGAGAGAGAGAGAGAGAGAGAGAGAGAGAGAGAGAGAGAGAGAGAGAGAGAGAGAATAATATAATAATAATAATAATAATAAAATAATAATAATAATACATGGAAACTTATATAGCGCTATATCTTGTTAAAAACAAATCAAAAGCGCTTGGACAGAGAGGGAAGGAGAGAGGAGAGAGAGAGAGAGAGGGAGG
>JASPKP010003638.1:17500-19362 GCA_030674155.1 Stramonita haemastoma
TGTGTGTGTGTGTGTGTAAAATAACTGTGCCAATTGATATGGATGGTTAAAAAAAGAAAACATAAAACCGCAGAAAACAAAATTGTGCCGATAAGCACATGCTTCAGCACACACACACACACACACACACACACACACACACACACACACACACACACACACACACACACACCACACACACACACTTCTGCACATATGTGCGCACGCACACACGCACGCATACACACGCGCACACACGCCACTACACACACACACACACACACACACACACACACACACACACACACACACACACCACACACACACACACACCGCATTCATAAAACATGCTTATCGGCATACTCTCAGATTAAAGAAATGGAGTAAAAGAAAAAAAGAACATGAAAAAATTAACCAAGAAAAAGAACTACCGTTTCTTGAACAGTTCGATCAGGTCCTCATCACCCTCATCTGGGTCTGCCTGGCTGTTAAAGGGGACACCAAACCAAGATATTTTAAGGGTTGGAAAACACAGTAAAAGCATAGCTAAAAGCACAAAAGTGCATCATTGAGTTGGTGTGTGGCCATATCAGAAAAATTCCTGATTTGATTACTGAAGTTAAAGGTCACCATATTAATATCAATCAGAAAAAGAGTGAGACATTTCACCAGTAAGGAACATATCAAAAAATGCAATGCAACTAAACTCCCAATCTGATTTTTTGGCTTTGCTGTGGGCCTTTAAGACATGGTAAGTTCTTTGACACACGCATTCATACAGACGTGTGCATACTCATGCACAACACCACACACAACACACACACACACACACACACACACACACACACACACACACACACACACACACACACACAAACTAACACACACACACACACACACACACACACACACACACACACACACACACACACACACACACACAAAGCATGCGCACATACGTATGCGTGCAGGCATGTACATGTGAAACATTGATATCCCGTTCATGAAATGTAAAATGACAGAAGAAAACCAGAGTAAAACAGAAAAAACAGTGAACCAAGAAAAAGAACTACCGTTTCTTGAACAGTTCGATCAGATCCTCATCGCCCTCATCTGGGTCTGCCTGGCTGTTAAAGAGGACACCAAGTCAAAATATTTAATAGTTTGTACAACACATCAAATAAAGAGGAACAGAGCATCAGTGAGTCCATGTGTGGCAACTTTAGGAGTAGTATTAATCAACTGCTAGACCTATAGGTCATCATGGAAATATGAATCGTAAGGAGAGTGAGACATTTATCCAGTACAGCATACCACAAACAATGTAGCATTCATGCCCTTTTTGCCATGGTGTGGGTCTATTAGGCCTATAGTTAGTTGTTTCTCACACACACACACACACACACACACACACACACACACACACACACACACACACACACACACACACACACACACACACACACGATATTCAAAGAGAGAGAGAGAGAGACAGAGACAGAGAGAGACAGAGACAGAGACAGAGACAGAGACAGACAGACAGAGACAGACACCCACCTGCCAGAGAGAGAGAGAGAGAGAGAGAGAGAGAGAGAGAGAGAGAGAGAGAGAGAGAGAGAGAGAGAGAGAGAGAGAGAGAGATGGAGAAGAAGAAGAAGAAGAAGAAGAAGAAGAAGAAGAAGAGGAAGAGGAAGAGGAAGAAGAAAAAAGGAAGAAAGAAAGAGGAAAGTAAACAAAAATAAAAAAGAAACCAAAAAAAACAAAAAGACCAATTGACAAACGAGTGTACGACTGGAGAGGGACGGTGAAAACAAAACTGTGCCAATGGAAAGAAACAGTGAAAACAAAACTGTGCCAATGGAAAGAAACAGTGAAAACAAAAC
>JASPKP010003639.1:0-19362 GCA_030674155.1 Stramonita haemastoma
TTTTGACATACATATTCTAATACCTTAATCAATCTTATGATTATGGTCATAAAAACCTTCGCAACAAGAGAGCTGTACCTGACAAAATTATGTAGGGAAAAAAAGCCACTCTGATAGGGAAAACAAATACAGTTGCAGACAGGAAAAAAAATGGGTAGGCGCTGCACTTGTGGCCACGCGCTCTCACCGGGGAGAACAGCCCGAATTTCAAGCAGAGAAATCTGCTGTGACATAAAGTGGTATAAATAGATAAATGAATAGTTTGTTTTAATTTCAGTTCTTATTAACAAGAGTGTAGACCTACAGACTTTAAAAAAAAACAAAACAAAAACACAAAAATCTGCCCAGGTCTGAGCATCGAAAAAATGTCTATATAACCAAACAGTACTAAAATGTGTATTATTCTGATGAGGCAGTAAAACCAGGCCATTAAACCGATGTCCTGTTTGCTTGCTGCAGCAACTGTGGTAGACACTCACTGCCTTGCACAGTTTTTCCGCTCAGCCACTGCAGATGTTAGTCCAAGCACATGTGGCGACGCGCTCTCCCCGGGGAGAGCAGCCCGAATTTCACGCAGAGAAATCTGCGTGACATAAAGTGGTACAAAATACAAAAAAAACAAAACAAGACTGATGGAGCCAAAGATGGCACAGCCATCGTCTCAGGAGACAGAAGGCACCTACGACTATAATGCCTGAATCCAGTGTTGGACTGAACAGCGCTTAAACAACATCTTTCAGTAAGCGCAGGCTTACAGATCTTGCGGCACTGGCGCTTCAAGTCTATGGTAAAGGTAAAAGGTGTCCCATAACTTATGTGGTCGTTGGGGGAGCGAGGCATCAGAGACCTCAGCTTCTCTAGGGGCCAGCATGTTGAGGAGGGCGCCCATCTCCTCTCCTTCGCTGCTTTACTTTCCCTGAGCCAAAGGAAGGCGTGTACCCATTTACAGCTGGGGGACTGTACTGAAGCCAAGACGCGCAAAGGGTCACCCATCCAGTTGGTAACCATGGTCGACTTGAGGGGAAAAGAGTGCTCTGACCACTGAGCTATCCCGTCCCCTTCAGTCTAGTCTCAAGCAAATTGCTTCTATGGAAAACGGGGAAAAAAACAAGAAAAAACCCCCAGAAACAAACCAATAAAAAAAAAAAGCCAGAAAGATAAGGGATGAGGGCATGAACATGACACACTATTGCTATGACGTTATTGTGACGTTAGTCTGGTCGTAAGCGTCAGATGCCCGCATCACATGTAAGCTAAAACGGAGACTATTCAATGTGATGGAAACGGTTGTAATTCTGTGGTTGCTGAAGAAAGAATAAAGTTAGCAAGCAGCAAAGAGTGAAACAGGACCAAGACCGTTAGTTACCCAGTAAGTAAGCAGTTTCCCAATCAGCAAGAATAGCCACTGTACTGAAGAATAGCAAAAAAACGCACAATCAAATTAATGTTAATTACTATTATAAAAATTGCCGGTGTCGTGGTTCCATGGATCAGTAGCAGCAATGTGTTGTAGACAAAATGTTATTTCAGCCTGACCTAGCCTACCGTTTTATACTAGACCTAGATCTACACTAGTTGTACTTTCAGCCACGACAGATTTCTCTGCGTGAAAATCTGGCTGCCTAGAGCGTTGCAACAACAGTAGCACCAGCCATTGATAATGATGATGATAATGATAATAAAAATGATGATAATGATAATGATAACAATACTACTACTATTTTTTTATGATGCTGTAAATTTATTTTTCTAACGTATGGGTTTGTTTTGTTTTTTTATAATTGATGTCAGTCTCCCGATTGACTTGATTTTGTAGATGCCAGATTCAGATTGACAATTGAAATATCGAGGGATTTTTGGTGTTTTTTTTTTTTTAATCTGTCTTTCACTGATCTCTATCAGCAGTTTCTGTGTTTACTTGTACTTTGCTTATTTTTCTTCATTTTTCATGGTTGTGTATTATGTATTTAAAAAAAAAAATGATATTTGAGTTATTGTAGAATTCAAAATCTTGACCTGCGTATCTGGCTTTATGTCGCTATCGTTCTGTCAATCTGTCAGTCTGTCTATATACCTGTCTGTCTTTCTCTCCCCTTCTTTGATTTTAATAAGTGACTTTTGTCGCACCTTTTTTTTCATAGATTTATTAGTGCCCCTTGTATAGAAAGTTATTTTTTCTCCTGTATCCTGGGCTCACTACTACTACTACTACTACTACTACTACTACTACTACTACTACTACTACTACTACTACTACTATATCTATCAATCTCTTAGTCTGGTGACCGTGGGGGCACCCCTGAAGACTTGACAACCAGTTCCCTCTCACTGTCTGTCTAATAATATTGATAATAATACATTAATTTAAAAAAATAATAAAGTCTGCATGTGTACTAGTTTCCCTGCCAGAGTGGCTTTTTCTTGACTTTTGCCTGAGACATTTCTCTTGTTGCCTGGGTTCTTTTACGTGCACCGAATGTGTGATGTACATGAGGCCTTTGAGTATCGTTTTATCCGAAAGTCTAGCACCCAGACCACCACTCAAGGTCTTGTGGATAGGGGAATCGTTCGGGAACAAATAAGATCAAGCCTGCACGTTTCGCCATCTAGGTAGGTGCGTTACCTCTAGACCATTCCAAAAAAAAAAAAAAAAAAAAAAAAAAAAAAAAAAAAAAACCCCTCTAGACCACTGATTCACAACACAGCAGCAATTTTCGATTTTTAAAGAACAAAAATAGCTAACAATATCATGAGAGCAGTCAACAAATACCATGGGCAAGCTTTTAAAAGCATACATAAAAATTCTAAGCAAATCGGCTTCTGATTTCGCCTCGATGCAGAATATAACATGCAGTTGGTTTCAGTTGGGTTTGGTTTTCTTTTCTTAAAAAAACAACAACAATGTGTGTGTTGTGTGTGTGTGTGTGTGTGTGTGTGTGTGTGTGTGTGTGTGTGTGTGTGTGTGTGTGTGTAAATAAACAACCACATTCGAAACCAAACTGGACAAATCTACCTGAAGACAGGAGAGTTGTCCGAAGTTCAGGGGCCGTTCATACACTAGCTAGCAGAGACCTACTTCTCTTAATAATGTCTTTTGTCCTGGTCATTAGAAAGGTTGGTTTGGGTTTTGGTTTTTTATCATTATCCATATGATATAGTCTCTTTTTCCAGCCAAGACTACCTTACACACACACACACACACACACACACACACACACACACACACACACACACACACACACACACACACACACACACACACACACACGGGGGGGGGGGGGGGGGGGGGGGGGGGGGGGGGGGATGGGTAATTGTTTTCTGAAACACTCCATTTGTTGAATTATATTTCCCAAATTTTCCTCTGTGTGTGTTTTGTTTTTTTTAAGCATGGAGATTTCATTCATTTCAAGTTGTATAGTTTTTAAAAAGTATTGTTGTGGAATGTGAGTTATTCAACGTCAAAAGACAACACTAGGTATTGACGTAGTTGTTAGATGCACGTAGGCCTAGGCCAAATTTGAAAGTTGTTTGCAGTCTGAGCGATCTTCTTTTCCCAACTCTAGTTTAGGCAAAGCCGTTGAGTGGTTGAACAGTTAAGTAATGCTCTGTCACCTTTGTACTTTTCTTGATGTTGATCGATTTGGTAAAAACCTTGAGTGTGTGTGTGTGTGTGTGTGTGTGTGTGTGTGTGTGTGTGTGTGTGTGTGTGTGTGTGTGTGTGTGTGTGTGTGTGTGTGTGTGTGTGTGTGTCAAAGTGAAAATTTATTTTCAAAGTCAATGTCAAAATTTTATTTTCAGATGGTACATTGAGTTAGCATCGATTTGCTTTTTTTCATCGTGTGTGTGTGTGTGTGTGTGTGTGTGTGTGTGTGTGTGTGTGTGTGTGTGTGTGTGTGTTGCAAATTTTCTGCAGATGTGAAGATGAGCAACGCCTGTTTCCGATTTGTCACGACTAAGATAACCAGTGCCTTCAGGCAGTATGGCGAGTTTGTGGGCGCACATCCTATTCCTTTCATTGTCCTCCCAATTGTTGTCTTCGGTGGTATGGGAGCCGGGCTGGCGGCCCTTGAGAATGAATCGGAGCTGGAGAAAGTGTATTTTCCAAGAAACAGCCGCGCCCTAAAAGATCGCCAATATGTCCGCGATACTTATCCCAAACAGGATGACGTCCCCTACAACGCCTTTTCTCAGAGTGATCAGGACAACGCTGCTAGCTTGATCATTGTGGTCAAAAAGAGATTGGATCTTTTCAGCGCGCCTGTTGCAGATGAAATCCAAGGCGTCGTTGATGGAGTCCGAAACCTTAAAAGTTCTGGCAAAACGTTCAAAGATCTTTGTGCAATGGGACGTAGAGGATGTTTTATAGATGGCGAATATATACTCGATCCCACATTCAGGAAAGCCGTCCTTGATAGGTTTGTCACCTATCCGGTCTGGAATGGCACGTTCCTGTTTAACGCCATCGCTGGTTTTACACTCGACAGAGGAAGACTGGTAACAGCCACAGTGGTACGGATCTCCTTCAAGTTAGCAGAAAAGGCTAAAAGCTGGAAGAAAAAGTTTTTGGAGTATGCAGACAACCTCAAACCCACTAACTTCGATTTGGCCTATGAGATTCCCGAATCCCTTAGCGAGGAACTGGACAAAAGCACGAAAGGAGACATCATCTTCTTCTCGTTCACTATGACTATCTGCTGCGTCTATGCCTCTGTGGTGACTTCGGGTGGAAACCCAGTGTCCTCGCGCAGCATGCTGGCGTTCGCTGGAATCTTGGCGGCAGGCCTGGGCATTGTGGGATCCCTAGGACTGCTCAGTGCTTGTGGGGTCAAGTTCGTCAACATTGTCGGCGTCATCCCTTTTCTGATCATAGGTATGCTATGCTTGGCCCTCTGTCAACTTCGTTGTCTGTATTTCACCTTCATTTGACAGCTTTTAGCTTCACTGCTTATATTCTCTATCCCCATCAACTGCATTTTATGATTACTTCAGTTTGATCTTCCCATCTGGATTGCAGACTGGCAGTACAGTACAAGTTGTCCACCTATTCCCTGCCCTCACCGCTCACCTGGCTCTCAGCCACACTATTCTGTGCCTCTCCCCCACCCTTCCATCCCACCCCCACCTGATCCCTTCATAAAATAATGGGAAAATATGGAGTGAAGAAAAAAGAAAAGGGAAACAGTAAATAAAGACCAGCCGCCATGGCGCAGTTGTTAGCGCCTTAGGTTACGGACTGGATGGTCGCAGGTTCGAATCCCATGAAAGTCAGAGGGATTTTTCGGACTGTGGCCAGCTCCTACCCAAAGGAAGTGCACTGTGAGCTCAGTGGGAAGACTGGGACCACACAGTCGAGTTTCATCCACTTAACGGATGCGAATTTGAGAGTGTTGCTCAAATTACCTGACCAACACTGCAGGTGTCTGTAGCTCTCCGGCTCGGTTGACGCCGGGGTATGTTGTGAAAGTAAGCATAGAGTACAACCCTGTCAAGCAGTCTTAAAGCAGATGCTCTTCCATAGCAGCAGCATTACATCATCCTCATTATCATTGTTCATCATGCAATAATTAAAACTGCTTCTGATTCGGTGGTCCCGGTCGCTCTGGACTCATGGTGATCTCAAATTCGATTTCCCCAAGCACTTCAGATCTGTTAGTGGTGAGTTTGTGGCACAGAAGGAGTTGGGGGTTCGTGGGAGATGGTTATTGAGAGAGATGTGGTGGTGGTTGCCACCTTGGGTGGGTGACTCACTCACTCTATCTCCGCGACTGAGCTAATACTGTCGTAAGTAGGGGTTTAGTAGGTGGTGTCTTGTGTATGTAAAGTCAGAACAGGCACAACTAAACACCACCAAAGTGACCCAGCAGTAGTGCAGAGCCCCTCTGGCTGGTGGCCCCACAGCTGCCTGATATTGATGGGCTCCCTGTGGATTTTCGACCCTGAGGATGCGACATAACGAATCTGGGTATGGCTGTGGCGGGGAGATTGAAATGAGTAGTTACGCACGCACGCACGCACACATCCATACACACATTCTCTCTCTCTCTGTCTCTCTGTCACTCTCTGTATCTCTGTCTCTCTCACTCACACACACACACACACACACACACACACACACACACACACACACACACACACACACACACACACACACACACACACACACTGCCATATTGTGTTTTTTTTCTCAAGTCAAGAAACTGTTCCAGCAAGACACATTGTTTTGTGTGTGTGTGTGTGTGTGTGTGTGTGTGTGTGTGTGTGTGTGTGTGTGTGTGTGTGTTTCCTGCCTGGTTTCACTAGGCATCGGGGTGGACGACATGTTTCTGCTGATGTCCTCGTGGAGCGAGTCCCTTCCCACGGACCCTGCTGAGCAGAACGTGGAGCACGTGCCCATCATTCTGGGCAGAACTCTGGCCAGTGCTGGAATCGGCATCACCATCACCTCAGTCACAGACTTCCTGGCCTTTGCCATCGGCACAGTGTCCGTGTTCCTGAGTGTCACCAACTTCTCCATCTATGCAGGTTTGTATCCATGGGTATTTTTTATTTACAGGTATACCACTTTACAGGGGGGCGGGATTGCTCAGTGGTCAGAGTGCTGGCTTTCTCCCCCCAAGCCAATGTTTTAAACAGCGTCGAGCGTGGTTACCATTTGGATGGGTGACCAGTTTGCGCGCCATGGCTTCAGTACAGGTCCCCCCCCAGTTCACCCAGCTGTAAATGGGTACCTGCCCTCTTGAGGGTCAGGGAAGGTAAAGGAGCGAGGGAGAGGAGATGGGCGCAGCCCTCAATATGCTGGCCCCTAGAGAAGCTGAGGTCTCTGATGCCTCGCTCCCCTACGACTGCCTAGGTTATGGGACTCATTTACCTTTTTTTTTTTTTTTTTTTTTTTTTTTTACCTTTATACCACTTTAAGTCGCTGCAGATTTCTCTGCGTAAAATTCAGGCTGCTCTCCCCGGGGAGAGCGTGTCGCCACATCAGCAGCGCCACCCATGTTTTTTTTTTTTTCTTTTCCCATCTGCATGAGTATTTGTTTCCCTATCAGAATGGCTTTTTTCTACACAATTTTGCCAGGGAAAACTCTTGTTCCCGTGGGTTCTTTCACGCGCGCTCAATGCGTGTTGCACACGGGACCTTTGTTTATCGTCCCTTCCGAAAGACTAACTCCCATACGACCACGCGTGGCCTATTAGATGGAGAAAAAATTTTCGGGTACAAACGGGGATCAAACCCAGACTATTATTTTGATTTCTAGGCAGGTACGTTTCCTTCAGACTACTTATCTGTTAGAGTGTCATTCATCTTGGTGTGTGGGTCTGATGATGTGGTTGTCGAGTTTCCAAGTGTATTGAATCTAGAAGTCCCCCCGTGGGGATGCCGGAAGCTCTTTCAGTATAAAATAGTATCCCCACTTTCTGAAGATTCTGCGCTCGAAATTTGCCCTATCCTGTCACTTCATTTATTTCTGCCTTTACCTTCTATCCCGTCTCGCTCTTGCTCACTTTCTGCCTACCCAGCTCATTTTTCTGCCTTTTTCAAGTAAATTTGAAATCCTTTCTTATGATCATTTCATCTTATGAACTGCCCTGGAGTCGGTATGTGTCGGCTGTGGCCAGTGGGCAGACCTCCTACAGAGTCACAAGCGCAGAGAAAATCTAGTACTACACATTCTGCCCAGTATAGCCATGCAAACAAATATCGGGCAGTACGGTACTCGTCCGGGTGTTTTCCAGGTGGTGACAGCGCCAGGCCTCCAGCCTTAAGAGGGCCCAACCACAGCTCCCAGCCCAGTAGCGCTTTGGGGGGGAAAAAAAACTATTGGGACTGTGCAGGGTCACTGCGACAGACTTCAGACTTCACCATCTAAACAAAGCTAACAAAGAAACTGAGCATGGCCAAGGAACAAAGAAGAAGACAAAACTAGGTAAAGAAGACAACTGCTTAGAATCTACCCTGGTGTGTTAAGCAAAAATCCGAATTATGCTGTCAGAGGAACGGGTTGAACTCGTCACTCTAGAGAGAGAGAGGGGAACCTGTGGGGAGAGAACCAAGGTGCTGACAGACAGGCACAGACTTTACGGAAACTGACAATTTTGTGTAGCTTAATTCGGCATTACTTTGGATAATGACCCATTGTTCACCTTAAGCCAATGTCAGCTGAATCACTGACATTTCCTGAAATAACTGGGGGAAAAACCCAGACTGTTTTGTGGGGTATCCTTGTCGAATAATCGCCTTGTATTGAGTTTGGTCATCGTGGTGCTTGCCATAGCAGTTACAGTTAAAGAAGACCTCGAAAATAGAAATAACTAAATAACAGAAAACATAAGAGAAGAATGATTATCACGGCAAATACATTTCAGTAGCAATTATAATCTACATGGACATGGCAGCCTTCAGTCTTGGAAGACTATGGAGTTTGCGCTCTAGGTGTTAATTCTGGTACATCGTCGGTCGTGGCTGGCCAGTCCGACACGAGAATGACAGTGTCTATGGCAGAGGACACAGATGAAGTGTGGCGCTGGTCTGTCTGCCAGGGATGAAGCTTTTTCTCGTCAGTATTCTTGCCTCGCGCTGCTGAGCAAGTGTCTCTTCGAACTTGGAAAGACCTTTCTGCACAGACTGTCTCCAGGCTGACTGTTCAAGTGCTGTTGCTTCCCAGTTGCTCTGGTTGATGTTTAGGGTTTTTAAGTCCATCTTACACACGTCTTTGAGTCGCAGCTGTTGTCTGCCTGTGGGACGTTTTCCCTGCACAAGTTGTCCATGCACACAACATGGCCAAGCCAGTGCGTACGCCTCTGTTTCAGCAGTGTGTACAGGCTGGTGCATCCAGCTCTTTCCAGGACAGTGTTGTTTAAGACCTTGTCCTTATAGGTGATGTTCAGGATGCGTTGGAGGCAACGCATGTAAAAAGCATTGCGCTTCACTCCTGTCTGTTATTCTATGTCTAAAATGACTGCCCATGTAGCTGATTTCAAAGGAGCAGCTTTCTTTTGCGTTGGGCCCATTGCCTGTTTGATGTCGTCCTAAATTGCTTTGATGTTG
This sequence comes from Stramonita haemastoma, assembly GCA_030674155.1. Taxonomy (NCBI): domain Eukaryota; kingdom Metazoa; phylum Mollusca; class Gastropoda; order Neogastropoda; family Muricidae; genus Stramonita; species Stramonita haemastoma. Next base: position 9,047 of record JASPKP010003639.1, read on the forward strand.
ACGGTTTCAGCTGCGATCTGAATCTAGGAGCAGAGCTGAAGCCAAAAAGTTGATGCATTTCCTGGTAGGCTGCACTGCTGGACTTTGCTGCAGCACAGAGAACATGGAGGTTCTGTTCACTGGGATTGGTTTTGTATGCTGCCAGGGCGTTTCTTCAGGCCTTGATGACTGGAGTCATTTCTTTTGAGTGGGCTTCAAACCAATAAGCTGATTTGCTGGTCTTTTTTGCCAAAGGTGGATATTGCAGCATTGTAGACAGCATCTTTGAAGTGTTCCCATCATTCTTGGGCATTTTCGGTGGGTGGGCCAGGAAGTGTCTCCTCCAATACAGCGCATACTCCTCTACTTTTCCTTGGCCACGTGGTTTGCTGGTGTCATTGCGAGGTTTTCCCGCCTTTTTTGTGTGGTACAGTCTCTTCGCACGGAGCTTTACAATACCGCACACCAAAGAATGGTTAGTGTCACAATCTGCAGTCTAGTAGCTGCGTGTGATCTTGATGCTGGAAAGGTTGACACATCTGATGAGGATCAGATCAAACTGATGCCAAAGTTTGGATCATGGGTGGTGTCTCCAGAAGACTCGATGCTGAGATTTCGTGTTGAAGAAGGTGTACTGACACACACCCCATGATGACAACAAAACCCAGCAGGCGCTGGCCATTCTCGTTCATTTTATCAGTGACGAACTGACCCAAGCAGGTGGGCCAGGAGTTGTGGTCGACACCTACTCTGGCGTTAAAATTGATGGCAATGAACGTGGTTGTTTGTCAGAAATGCTCCCTACAGCAGCACTGAGGTCGACATAAAACTTGTCTTTTGCTTCTGCTGTGGATGCTAAAGTTGGTGCATAGGCACTGAATAGACTGACTGGTCTTGAGGATGTCTGGAGTTGGAGATACAGGATGTGCTCTATTCCTTCTGGATCTTTCTAACTGCGAATCCCACGCCGTGTTCTCTGACCTCGTCTGATGGTTTGTCCGGCCAGAATAGGGTGATGTCTCTCTCCCTCATAGACCCTGTTTTGTGAGTCTGGTTTCTTGAAGGGCGACAATGTCCATCTGCATTCGGCTCAGTTCTTTGTCGATGACAGCTGTCTTGCGAGTATTATTTACTTTCTGCAGGTCATCAGAAAAGCCTGGTCTCATCGTTTTTATATTCCATGCGCCCAATTTCAGGGCGGGAGTTTTCCTTTTATTGTCGGTTTTCACCCTAAACCCCACGCACCCAGTGAGGCTAACAGACCATGGCGGGGCAGCACCTTACTGGCTGGGGGCTGCCCAGTTTAAGGCCGGCAGTAGTTGCCCAGCGAGAGGCAATGACTTTTCCCACTGTCGGAAGCAGCCCCTGGGGTCTGACTACGCCAATTGAGTATGCAGACTGATAACCGGTAGACTGCTGCTTCCTGTGTTGTGTCGACACTGCAAAGCAAAGCTGGAGTGACCTGTCCACAGTGCAAAGCCTGGGTAAGGGAAACAAATACAATTGCAGACAGGAAAAAGAAAAAAAAATGGGTAGGCGCTGCACTTGTGGCGACGCACTCTCCTCCGGGAGAGCAGCCCGAATTTCACGGAGAGAAATCTGCTGTGACATAAAGTGGTACAAAATACAAAGTAAGTATGGAGGGCAAGCTGTTACCCATGCAGCAGCCCCCCACCCCACCCCTATCCACATCACTGGAATGGTCCACTGGAAATCTACATACACACTAAAACTAAGAACAATGGGGAACCACAGTGACATCAGTAACAACGTCGAACCTATCATCGCGTATAATATAACTCGTGTCGAAAAAATGCTTTTCTGAACAGACATCCAATGTATCGAGTCCTAACTCTCAGGTAAACACTTTTGTTCAAACTGCTGTTTGTTTTTCTCCTAATGTTGTCATCTTGATTATGAAGCTTTTGTGCATAGATAACTGCTTTGTTGTAGATAATTAGATGAAAATGATGTGATGTGATTTGTTATTTTTACGAAATATAGCGCCATATAAATTCCATTTATTATTATTTATGATCATGTGCCTTTACTCATAATGTGTGCGAGTACTTTTACAAGCATATGTGTGTTTCAGATGTCTCTTTATTTATGCACTTCTTTATTTCACATTTCTTTATATGTTGTATATTGCCACCCCCCCCCCCCCACCCCCCCTTCCCCTTCCTAATAGCCTTGTGCAATGTAGCCTCTGGCTCACCCAATTACCATCAAGAAAATGTTCAAGTTCTCTCTTCTCTCTCTCTCTCTCTCTCTCTCTCTCTCTCTCTCTCTCTCTCTCTTCTCTCTCTCTCTCTCTCTCTCTCTCTCTCGAATTTATAAACACTTTCAGGCAAAGATTGATTGACTGCCGATGGCAGCAATGGGGTGATCGTATACAAATAAGTGAAAGATATCAAATGTATAGACAATTTATAAGTACACATGATGTGAAACCTTATGTAAAGCTTGATATGGACATACATTTGAAAAAAATTATGTCTAAGTTTAGACTTGGTGTATCAGATATAAATGTTCATAAATTTAGATACAGAGAATATAATGTTGATGACCTCAGGCTACTATGCCCATTACGTAAGCAAGCATCTGAGGATGAAGTACATTTTGTGTTATGCTGCCCAGTGTCAGAGGATGTTGGGCAGAGTTACATCCCAGTTAGATATACTAGGCAGCCTCATTCATTTAAACTGTTTACTCATGGCGTCAAGTCAGCCTGAGGTTATGCGCAGCATCACTTTATATTTGTGTAAAGCTTTCAGAATAAGAGCTATTTTATTAAGTCATATTTTTGTAACTGACTTTGTCGCTATACAGTAATTTTTTGTTGTTATTGCTGTTGTCTTTTATTCCACACCAAAATACTAAGCAGTTCAGCAACCCCCTTCATGTCTGGGCCAAAACGTAAAAAAGACAAATATGTAAGCAAAACGAATCGTAATTATCACAATAAAAAAAAAAAAAAGCACGAAACACATACAACTCGATACAAAAGTGCTTAAGAGAAACCAAAGATTATGATTTATTCTGCAGGTCACCAGCCTCTAGTATGGGGTCAAACAACACAAATAAAGCAACGCAAACAAAGCAAAAACAAAATAAAACCTCATGACTTAAGTGGCGACTGCCAAAACATGGCAAGTGTGAACATGGATCCTAAATTAAATAAAATGTATTCTCCTTGCAAGTTCTCCAAATTTTCGACAAAATCCTGCCCTACCATGAAGCATTGAAAAGATACCCCCCCCCCCCCCCTCCCCCTCTCTCTCTCTCTCTCCCTCTCTCTCTCTCAAAACGCAATAAAAGTGCGAGAGAGAGAGAGAGAGAGAGAGAGAGAGAGAGAGAGAGAGAGAGAGAGATTGCAACACGTAAAGAAGGTAGAGTAGGCCTATCATTAAAAAAAAATTCTGATTTTGCAGAAAAGATGAAAAGAATTAAATCCTTTGCATGGTCGTCTTTCCACAGGTGTTGCGGTTATATTCTGTTACCTGTCAAACGTCACTCTCTTCTCTGGCTGCCTGGCCTTCCATGGGCGTCGCGTGTATTCTGGCCGACATACGCTTACCTGCCAGGTCACTAAACCCCGTCAACAACTGAGGGAGGAGGGGAAGTCTGCGTGCTACGCCCTAGTGTGTGGTGGCTCACCTCCAGCAAAGGAAAGGGATGATGAAAGCCTGTGTGAAAAGTTCCCCAGCAAGATTTTGCCTCTTATCTTTAAGAATAACATCGTCAGTATTGTCATCATCTTTCTGTTCTTGGGTTATATTGGCGTTTCCACTTATGGAATTGTATATCTAAAGCAAGGTTTGGTTTTACAGAATTTAGTTCAGGATAATTCTTACTATCACAAGTATCTCACATTTCAAGATAAGTATTTTCCTAGAAGAATTCCGATTGGTTTCTATGTCGAGTCCGAGATCGATTATTCAGGACAAGAGGGTATCCAATTCGAAAATATCGTGAAAGAGGCCGCCTCGGATAAGGGGTTGAGTCGGGGTTCGGGAGGTGCTGGTTAACGGCCTTCAAAAATACGACACTGTTCAGAGCAAATAATGGTAGGACTTTGGCCCAAAACCTACAGACCTTCTTTCGCTTTCGGAAAGATTTTGAAGCTGATGTCGTGTTTGACAGTACCAATACTACAGTCGTTGCCTCGCGCTGTTTTATACTTTCCAAACCCAGCATCGACCAATACGATAATGCTGACCTGATGGGGAGAATGCGAAAGCTGGCCAAAGATTCTCCTTTGCCCGTACGAGCCTATCATTGGTCTTTCGTCGCATATGAGCAGTTTGTGGCTGTGCTCCCTGCCACCATGCTGCTTGTAGGTTGTGCTATAGGGGTCATGACTGTTGTGACTTTCGCTTTCTTACCTCACCCCCTTATGGTTATGCTCGTGGTCCTCACCATCATCATGATTTTGGCTGGCATTTTTGGCTTCCTCTTTTTCTGGAACCTGACTTTGTCCTCCATCACCATGATACACCTGGTCATGAGTGTTGGCTTCTCTGTCGACTTTTCAGCCCACGTGTGTGCTGCCTACCTCCTGTCGCACTCTGTCACTCGTCAGGAGAGAGCTCGCGAGGCCATTCGCCATGCGGCAGGTCCCATTCTGAATGGAGCTACTTCCACCATGATGGGCGTACTTTTTCTCCTAGCATCAAAATCGTTTATTTTTCAGTCTTTCTTCAAGGTCATGTTTTTAGTCATTTTCTTTGGGTTACTGCACGCCGTCTTCTTTCTTCCTGCTGTCCTGTCGTTGGTTGGTCCTGAAAACCACCCACCCCAGACAAATGACCCAGAAAAATCAACCGAAAAATCAATAGATAAAACTGCATCAAAATCAGAAGTCGTTCAAACATCAAAAGCTGAAGCAGATGAAGCAGAATCCTCAGCAGCTGAAGAAAGCAGCCTAGCAGAAGGGTCTCAATTTACACTGAAAAGTAGTGCTGAAAAAACTTCTCCCAATTCCTCTTCTGCTACTGCTGGCGACACACCCACAGGGCAGTCTGTAGTGTAAACTGAATTATTTGACAGGTCTTAATGTCGAAATACTTAGTTGGGTTGTTTTTTTGTTTGTTTGTTGTTGTTTTTTTAAGGGAGAGGGAGCTGGTTGATCGTCATTCTCTTCTCTCTCCCTTCACTCCCCAAGGAGTCGTGTCTCTTGTGCATGTTGAACCCGGAAGAGCACATTCCTCTCCGGGTGTAAGGTGCTTGATGGGTATAGACCATTTTATATATTGTGTTCAAAATGTGCTGGTGAATCACACTGTCAAAGGCTTTGCTGTAGTCTATGGAGGTGATAAAAAGTTCTTCATTCGTATTTTTCACTTTTTCAATATGTTTTGGAGCATGAATAACATTTGCGTTGTTCCTCTGTGTGTTCTGTAGCCTGCCTGTTTCATCCTATTTAGGATTATCTTCTTCTTCTTCTTCTTCTTCTTCTTCTTCTTCTTCTTCTTCTTCTTCTTCTTCTCATTGTTGTTGTTGTGGTTATTATCATTGTTATCGTTTTAATCATCATTTGTATTCTTATTTTTATTATTGTCATCATTATTATCTTTATCATTGTCGTTCCTTCTTCTCCTCGGACTACTATTTCTACTGCTACTACAACTACAACAACAACTGTTACAACTATGATACCAACAAAGATGGAGGAGTACCACTTCAACCAAAGTGAGCTGCATAGTTCAAATACTACACAAACAGATACCAATTTTTTTTTTTTAATCAACATCTGCTCGAGTACGTGGTTGACAATGGTTTGATAGTTTATTTTTGTGAGTTGTACATATGTGGCTGCTTATGATGTGTTCGTTGTATTAAAGAGTAGCATCTTCCCTAGTTAGTTATGTAAACAAGGTTATTCATCATGATAATAAACATTCAAAACTGCTATTGCCTCTGTGTCTCCTTCTTTGTACAACAGACAAGACTGGATGATATGTACGTAACCCAGCCGCCATGGTGCAGTGGTTTTATATATATATATATATATATATATATATATATATATTATATATATATATATATATATATATATATATATAGTAGGCACTCATCAGTCTCTGAAGACTATGGAGTTGCGCTCTAGTCTTTAGAGCGCAAAGCCTGGGCAAGTATGTATGGAGGGCAAGCTGTTACCCATGCAGCAGACCCCCCCCCCCCACCCTCTCCACGGCACTGGAATGATCCATTGGAAAGGCAACGACCGATACGAATGGTTCCAGTATCGTCGCAGGAGCCACCAGAACGTTGCCATATTCCTACAGCCCCGAGCCGCTCTGGGACTCCAACTCCCCGATTTTTCCTCAGGGATGGTGTCTAAACACGACACCTGTGTGCATGCTGGTTTGTTATAATTTTGTCATCCGCTCCTACCGGCTCACGATGGCCTACTCTTCCGAAAGGTGGAACGGGGTTTTAACGTGTGCGCAAGATGTTCTGCGTGCATTCGCACACGGGGCCTCGGTTTCGAGTCTCATCCGAATGACTGACATTCAGTTCGATTTTTTCGTCAAACTAGGAAGAAAGGGCGAGGCCGGGTACGAACCCAGAAACTCACGATTTGCATATTGGCAGGCGAACGTCTTAACCATCCTGCCACCGTCCTACATGGGCAGGATAGCTAAGTGGTCAGAGCGTTCGCTTTCCCCACGTCAAGTTAAACAGTGTCGAGCGTGGTTATCAGTTGGATGGATGACCGTTTGCGCGCCTTGGCTTCAGTACAGTCCCCCAGTTCACCCGCTGGAAATGGCTACCTGCCCTCTTTAGAGTCAGGGAAGGTAAAGCAGCGAGGGAGAGGAGATGGGCGACACCCTCAATATGCTGGCCCCTGGAGAAGCTGAGGTCTTTGATGCCTCACTCCCCTAGGACCACATAGGTTATGGGACACCTTATATAATATATATATATATATATATATATATATATATATATATATATATATATATATATATATATATATATATATATATATATATATATATATATATGTGTGTGTGTGTGTGTGTGTGTGTGTGTGTGTGTGTGTGTGTGTGTGTGTGTGTGTGTTATTTTATTTTATTTTTTTATTCTTTCATATCGAAGATAATGGAATAAGTACTCATGTGTTTTTTCCATTCAGTCCCCGTGTGTATGCAGTTTTGTAAATATTGTCATCTGTTCCCACCGGCACACAATGGCATACTCTTACGAAAAGAGGAACAGGATTTAACATGTGCACAAGATGTTCTGCGTGTGATCGCACACGGGGCCTCGGTTTATAGTCTCATCCGAAAGACTTTTGGGGAGAGATGGAGTCAGCACTAATGTAAACTCCAGGGGAAAATCACCTCGAACGGGAATTGAACTCTGGTTGTCAAATTGCATTGTTCTGACCACTAGGCTATCCCCCCCCCCCCTCGTCTTCCCGTGTGTGTGTGTGTGTGTGTGTGTGTGTGTGTGTGTGTGTGTGTGTGTGTGTGCGTGCATATGGAACAATTGTCAGTTTTGTGTAAGTTCATATTCCAGCTGGCAAAAACTAGTATCTGTAATGGTAAGTAACTGCATGCAATATATCAAAACTTTTTTTAAATGATGCTAGGGATGCGTGAACTTTGGAGTTGAGAGAATTGTGCATGTGTAAGCTATGAAAAGATAAAATGCTAGGTAAAGCTTAGACTGCAAGACCCACATCTGCAGAACTAAAATGCTGGAAAACATGAAAGTGATTCAGCATACTATAACTGCCAGTAGTGCAAAGACAATTTCCAGTTTGAAAAATATTTCACTGCGCTTCCAGATGATTTCAAATTCACTGTCATGAAATTTAGAGCCTTAATAACAAATTACCAGTTTGAGAAGGCGAGTTAAGACGATTTGACAGAAAAGAAAAAATATGAGGGCTCACCCAGGAGCCGAAACTCGAGTCAGGTCAGGCCAAAGGCAAGGTTCTTACTCAAAAATGCCTACAATGCTGCCACTGAAAGACATTATTCCTTATAATTTATTTTCATTTCATTTTTTTTATATTGAATCTTTGATAAGTCATTTTCAAAATGATTGAGAAGTTGGTACCTGCACTTGCTTTTCCTCCACTACTTTTTCCTCAATAAAAGAAAAAAAGAAAATGCAGTTTGAAGGATTAAGGTGAGGAATTCAACTATATTTTCAAATGCCCAGATTTTCTGGAAAGTAGAGCAGACAAAATGAGCAGACATCCATGGCATACTTCACGTCAAGTCAAGTCAAAGTCAAATCAAAAACACTTGAATCATCTCATGAAGGACAATTACAATACTGACAGGCACATTGATACAAATCATAATCTCAAAAAGAAACAAGAAAGCTACTTTTCATATTTGTTTAAATATTCCTAGATAACTTCAGTTTGAAATATCATACACACACACGCCACCCCCCCCCCCCCCCCACACCCTGAGAGAATGTAGCGATACAATGTTGTAAGGATCATTAACTAGAAAGAACGTATCTCATACACGCACGCACACACACACACACACACACACACACACACACACACACACACACACACACACACACACACACACACTTAAAGATCATTATAAGCCAAAAACAAGAAATAACCTACTTATTTTTATGAGCTTGCTCATGTGTGCACATAAACCTATCCCCCCCCCCCCCCCCCCCCACACACACACACACAGAGTGTTTCTTCAAATCGATGTGAGGTTGAAGAGAGAAAAAGAAAAGCCATTGCAATGCAAACACAAGTAGGCGTACTCCCTCTCTATAGCATGAAGGCAGGAACACCCACCCACATCCACTTTGGGGTTCGGAATCATTATCCTGTTGTTGTGATAGTAGACAGCACTGGTTGTCATGTCATACAGACGTTCTATGATTCTGATCAAGTTGGCATTGATGTTATACAACTTCATGGTTGCACACAAAGCTGTACGCCAAAATAGGTCAAACACTTTTTTTTTTTTACAGTCTGCAGAGTTGTAGTAAAGATTTTGCTAGCTGTGAAAGGATTTCTCACAGACGGTTGAAAATTGGCTCAGTTGTGCTCCGTCCTATTCTGAAAGGAGCCTGTTCTTTGTATTGATGATCTCTTCTGCTTGTGACTTAATGTTTCAGTCTGTTCAGGAGGGTTTTTAGCATGACCTTACTTAGAGGAATGATCTAGTTGGTGGTATGGTAGTTTTGGCATAGTTGTAGGTTGCCTATATACCGTAAAATCCCTAGCATACGCCCACCCCCCTTGTGCACTGATTTAGGGCAAAATTGGGAGGGGGGGGGGGCGTTTGCTAAGGATAGACCCCTTTGCACAAAGTAATTTTTGTACTCAACCTTGTAATTGAGTGAATACAAACCGAATACAAACCCCGAAAGCAGGCAAGTTAGTTGTGTGAGTAGAAGTGAAGGAAAATAGAAAAAAAAGGGACTTTGAGGCAAAGAAGGCCAGAAAGTTCCGTAGGAACTGAAGAAGTTGATCCTCAAAGTCTGCAGGGACCTTTTGGCTTGAGCTGGTTCCCTGTCAACAAGACCAAGTGGCGCTGTTACCAGCGACTTAACCATTTTATGTCTGATGCCGAGAAGCCCACCACATTGAAAGCACCCGCCAGTTCCATCGTTTTCTGTTGTATGTCCTTGTTTCGCAATACCCTGCCTTCAGATCTTTCATCTTCCAGATAATGCAGCACACCTTGGTCAACATGTTCAGATCTAACTGCTGGTCCTTTTGACAGATTCCGTTTTTGTTTCTTTTCCATACTGCTGTTCAAGTCTATCTCTGTTTTCACTCCATTCCCTGATCCTCTTCCTATCCACAGAAAACGGGCACACTCCGAAACATTCCCACCTGCTTCGTTATCCAGATACTGGATGGCTTCAAATTTATTTATTTATTTATTTATTTATTTATTTATTTATTCTTTTATATCGAGGATAACAGAATAAGCAATCATGTGCTTTTTTTCATCCGGTCCCCGTGTGTATGCAGTTTTGTAAATATTGTCATCTGTTCCCACCGGCACACGATGGCCTACTCTTACGAAAGGCGGAACAGGATTTAACGTGTGCGCAAGATGTTCTGCGTGCGTTCGCACACGGGCCTCGGTTTAAAGTCTCATCCGAATGACTTTTTGGGAGAGTGGAGTCAGCACTGATGTTAACTCCAGGAAGAAAATTTCCTCGACCGGACTCGAACCCGGGTCTTCAAATTGCACCTGCAATAACAAAATAACAAATTTGAAAGATACAGTGTAAGAAAAGCAAAAAAGGAAAGAAACACGAAAAGTCTCCACAAATCCTACTGAAAGTGAGCAAAAGTCTCTTTGAAAAAAGCAAGG
>JASPKP010003640.1:0-19361 GCA_030674155.1 Stramonita haemastoma
AATAAAATAATAAATGAATGATTACACGAATAAACAAATATATATACAAGTGTGTGTGTGTGTGTGCGCGCGCGCGCGTGTGTTTGTGTGTGTGTGTGTGTGCGTGTATGTGTGTGTGTGTGCACGCACATACACAGGTGCCCGGTGCGGGCTTGTGTATGTGTGTACGTGTACAGTCTACACCCCTTTCCTTTTATTTGATGGAATGTTCCCTGCTTTTTTCCTCCAGAACACTGTGATCAGCACCCTTTCCAGGCCTCATCCACATCATGCAGCTGCTGAATCCTCAACTCCAGACTTCTGTTTCATTTCTTCTGAAAAGAAGCACACCAAAAACTAATGCATGTACATGCAAAATTCGTAGGCGAAAAATGTTTATTCAAGAGAAGTAATAACGTTATGAAAACCGAGACCCCAGAATAGAGTTTGTTACCTTAGACCACTCAACTCATAAGTTGAAGTACGGAAGCAAAAGATCCTCTTGTCTATATGTTAATTAATTAATTAATACATGGAATTTGTATAGCGCTATCTCTTGTAAAGACAAATCAAAGCGCTTGCATTTGACCTACAGAGCCACAGATCATGCTGCCACCAGGCGCAAAGATCCCCAACTCCACTCCCCGATTTTTCTTCAGGGATGGTGTCTAAACACGACACCTGTGTGCATGCTGGTTTGTTATAATTTTGTCATCCGCTCCACCGGCACAACGATGGCCTACTCTTCCGAAAGGTGGAACGGGTTTTTAACGTGTGCGCAAGATGTTCTGCGTGCATTCGCACACGGGGCCTCGGTTTCGAGTCTCATCCGAATGTTCAGGCTTGTGCATCTCTCTTGTGCTTGCGTGGGCCTGGTACAGTTGCTTCAAGAGTTGTAAACATTTTTAGGGTGGCCTACAGTGCCAAAATGGGATGACATGCGAGCACAGTCTCTAAATCGGATGATTCCACTGGGACTTTATTACAATCTTAAATGTTCTGCTTGATCTGAGATTTGAGAGGTATTTTTTTTGTAAAGAATGTGTCTTGTACCGGGGGGGGGGTGGGGGGGGGGGGGCGGGGGGGGAACACAGTTGGTAAAGACGTTTACAGTCACAATTTAAAAAGCTTGGCATGCAATATTTATATTTTACACTAAAGGAATGTATGTGAAATAAATACAATGAATTACAGCGAATCTTTTAGAAATAAAACATACTTGTGCTAACGTGACAAAATATTATATAATAATAATAATAATAAATAATAATAATAATAATAATAATAATAAAATAATAATAATAATAATAATAGACACCCATGTCTCGGAAGACTATGGAGTTGCGCTCTAGTGTTTAGAGCGCAAAGCCTGGGTAAGTAAGTATGGAGGGCAAGCTGTTACCCATGCAGCAGACCTCCCCCCCCCCCCTCTCCACGCCACTGGAATGATCCATTGGAAAGGCAATGACCGATACGAATGGTTCCAGTACCGTCGCAGGATCCACCAGAACGTTGCCATATACAGCACCCCAGCCGCTCTGGGACTCCAACTCCCCGATTTTTCCTCAGGGATGGTGTCTAAACACACCTGTGTGCATGCGGGTTTTAATAATTTTGTCATCCGCTCCCACCGGCACACGATGGCCTGCTCTTTCGAAAGGCGGAACGGGGTTTTAACGTGTGCGCAAGATGTTCTGCGTGCGTTCGCACACGGGGCCTCGGTTTATAGTCTCATCCGAAAGACTTTGACATTCAGTTCGATTTTTTCGTCAGACTGGGAAGAAAGGGCGAGGCTGGGTACGAATCCAGAAACTCATGGTTTACATATTGGCAGACGAATGTCTTAACCATCCTGCCACCTCCATCCTCCTCCAAAGCCTTTTTATGCTCTTGCATTATTATTATTATTATTATTATTATTATTATTATTATTATTATTATTATTATTATTATTATTATTATTATTATTATCATCATCATTATACATTATTATCATTATCATTATATTATTATCATTATTATTATTGTTATTATTATTATTATCATCATTATTATCATTATTACCATTATCATTATCAATGATCTTCTTCTTTGTCGTCTTCTTCTTCGTGGTGGTAGTGCTTTTTTGTATTTATATACCACTTTATTTTCACGGTAAATTTCTCTACGTGAAATTCGGCCTGCTCTCCCCGGAGAGAGTTCGTTGCCACAAGAGCAGTGCCACCCCTTCAGTCTGGCTCCGCGACTGAGCTAATACTGTCGTTAGTAAGGGGATTAGTAGGTGGTGTCCTGCGTATGCTAGATCAGAACAGGCACCACTGAACACCACCAAAGTGACCCAGCAGCAGTGCAGGGCCCCTCTGGCTGGTGGCCCCACGGCGGCCTAATATTGGTGTGCTCCCTGTGGACTGCCGATCCCGGGCATGAGACACAACAAATCAGGGTATGGCTGTGGCGGGGAGATTGAAATGAGTGGCGCGGGAACAGCAGTAGGGGACATCACAGAAGACGAGGCAGCAAAAAAAAAAAAAAGAGTAATGGCACCCATTAAATAAAATTATGATACCGGAATACGAGAGGAATCTATCTGCTGTAAGGCACATATTTGGGACAAATATATTCTAATACCTTCATTAATCTTATGATTATGGTCAAAAAATCACGGTCATAACCATTCGTAATCATGATGGACATAGTTATTCAGCTTACTTAAAAGGATAATCAATTAAAAAGTTAACACAAAAATCAGTAACATTCAACACAAGTGATTATTAAAGTAGAGAGTACAAAATATGTATAAAACAGTTCTCAATATGGATGGTAAACATGATAAGACAATAGGTGGACATTCAGAGAGAGAGAGAGAGAGAGAGGATAATGTTTTTTTTTTTCCAAGACAAGGGACAGAAATATGCAGACAGACGATAGAGGGCACTGCACACTCGCATCTCGCAACGTCACGTGGTGAACTCTGCTCACTGATTGGCAGAAGGGGACACGCTGTGTTCGCTGGCATACCACTTCATCTGCACTCATCACCTGACGCTGACACAGACAACTTAAGCAGTGCAAGGGACAGGGCAAGACGTTCACCAGTGTTGCTGCCCGGCCATTTTGAACTGCACCTACAGGTAATTATTGCTGTTCTTGTTTATCATACATATTGTTTCCATTGTGGTTACTACATGTTTTCAATGGAAATGGTCTTGTAAAGATTGATTGTTGTCTTCTGGTTCTGAACTAAAACTTTGCATCTCGACAATGCATTGACTTGTTTAGGAGTGTTGGTGCCCACTATATGTGTGTTCTTGGGGTGGGGTACGTGTGTGGGTGCCACATGTGAACGATAGAAATACAGTTTTATAGCTTAAAAAAAAAATCAACCAGGAGAGTGAATTGAACCATTTGATCAGTGTGCCCTCAGATGATTTCCAACACCAGTGTGCTGCAATTCATTGCACATTCCTACTCCAGCCTATGGCACAATGCAGGCAGCTATGCATGATCTCGCCTGCCCGCCCCTCGCACCCCCCAGTATGGATTTATGTGTTCTTAGATATTAAAAGTTTGTTTTTCCTATTTGGTAATACATTTTTTCCGAAATGGCCAACGGATCACCTGTGTCAAAACGGATTCAACTTGTCAAGTACTCTGGTGCGTAAGCAAACAGGCCTTGTTATGTCATGGACAGACAATGGATGACAGGAGTCGTATGAGTGCCCAACTTATGTGGTTGATACTAGAACCTAAAAAGTGTCTAGGTGTTGGGGGCTTGAACTGCATAGATTACAAACTCAGTCTATAGCTCCCCCCCCCCCCCCCTGCCGAAAACAGTGTGAGCTAGATGTCCTGTGTGCATTGAACAGGGTATTGGCTACATCGTTGGTCTGCAGAACTTAGGATACAAAAATAAAAGCACTGAAATGAACATATCAGTGGAATCTGTCGCATAATAGTGATGTACACTCCATGTAATTTTGATAGAAATATGTTAAAACTTGACCCAGGTAATTTTTTTTATCAATCTAACGCAGTGGCATAATTTTTTTGTTTCTTTCAGGAGGCAGACACAGAAACATAGCCATCGTTGTGTTCAACTCTACTCTTCTACAAGCACCATAACAGAAGTCTGATAAACATCTGCCCCCCCCCCCCCCCACACACACACACCACCAAGAACCAGTCTGAATACAACAGAAGCCTGACATATCCGCACACCCCCCCCCCCCCCCCCCCCCCGCAACCATCACCAGTCTGAATACTACAGAAGCCTGATAAACATCTGCAACCACCACCACCACCAAGAACCAGTCTGAACCACAAGGAACCCGATGTTCACGGTCTGCAGCTTGCCACTCCCCACTGCTGCAGGCAGGCACTCTACAGACACTTGCACCTCCCAACTGCTGCAGGGCAGGCACTCTACAGCAGACATCCTTCTTCCCCAGGGCCACAGACTGCAACAGCCTTCCTGCAGAAGCTGCTCTCAGCCCCATCCTGGAAGGTTTGACATTCCGAAGGTGACCTAACCCACCCCTTCCCCATCCCTCCTCCCTCGTCTTCAGACTTCATACTCAAGCACCCCCTTCCCCCCTCGACAGTCTACACAATCTTCATACTCATCACCGCACCTCGCACCCTTTCCCCCGACAGTCTACAAATCTTCATAAGTCCTACAGTCTACAATCTTCATACTCAAGCACCCCCGCCCCTCTTAGAGTCTACAGAATCTTAATGATGAAGGCGGTAGCGAAAGGAAAGAAGGAAGCCACATAACATGGGAGCACAAGGAGATGGAAACTGGAAATGTCGAAGACAGGTAACTATTTTCGCTGTTTTATAATTTACCAGATTTTTTTTCATAGATTAACCGTAACAAAAAGACATACCCATCATCTGTTTTTTCATTTTGTTCTAAAGTATTTGTTTTTATTCTTGTGCTATCTTAACCTGGTTTTTGTGTATGCCATGATTCGCATTCTTAGGTAGCGCATTTACCTAGAAAAAATTAACCCCCCCCCCCTCCCGAAACCCAAACGTTCATACATTTTACAGTTGCTATACACATGCATGACCCCCCCCCCTCCCTCCTCTCTCCTCTCTTCCAACCCTCTTCTTTCATCCTTCCCCTCTTTGTGTCTCTCTCCATCCCTCTTTCTATCCTTCTCTCTTCCTCCCTCTTTCCCTTTCCATCTTGCACTTTCTCTCCTTCCCTCTTTTACTTTGTCTGCACCCTCCCCCCTCCATGTCTTTTCGGATTTCCTTCTTTCCATGACATTTTATTCTTGTCCTATAAAATATTATCAGTATCAATGTTATATTTATTTGTTTAATAGGTGATTAATTTCAATTTTTGCAATTGTAAAATATGTTGAACGGCATGCAACTGTCGTCTTTGTAGGCGGCTTCGTTTCATTTTTTAAATTGAAGTCAACAAGCTCATTTTCATTTGTTAGGGGGCGGTATAGCTTAGTGGTTAGTGTTGCCCTTGTGGCCAGACACCTAGGATCGAGCCACCATTGATTCGCCCATTCGAGATTTTCCCCCTGGAGTTAACAGTACCCCCCCCCCCAACCCCCCCCCTCCAAAGTCCTTTAGATCAGACTACACACCGAGGTCCTGTGTCCATTATGTATGCTGAACTCCCTGAGCACAAGTTAACCGGTTCTGCCTTTCGGAAGAGGTCATTTTGTGGGAGTAGGAATGGATGAGCATTAAAAATCTGACCCCCCCAAAAAAAAAAAAAAAAAAAAAAAAAACAGTAAAGGCATGCAGACAGGTGTTAACACCATTCCAAGTCGGAATGCTACTACTTTAATTATGGATAAAGAGGGTAGCAACTTTGTAGCTCCTACCCAAGAACAAAAACAAAATGACGTAAACTGTTGCTAATAAAGTCATTTGTCACAATGTGTGAGTGTCTATCATGACAAAACTATATTCTCTATGTTTTTCTGTCACTCTTATGCTTGGGTTTTCGTGTTGTTGTTTTTTAAAAGGGGGAATCTTCTACAAAATTAAGTTTAATATCAAGAAAATCGGCGCGAGTATTTGACAATACTTTGATCAGAATAACTGTTGTAAGCTTTAATAGGCTAGTGCCCCCGGAACCAGCGCCCGAACCACCAACTAGAAAAAGTGCGGAACTTTTCAAAAGTGCAGTGCGGAGCTTTTCACAAAATGTCCACTTGTCGGGAACACTTGTGTTGTGCACTTGCACTGATCGTTTCGTGTTACGGGATAGCTTAGTGGTCAGAACATTGCGCTCGCAATTTGACGACCCGAGTTCGATACCCGTTCGAGGGGATTTTTCCCCTGGAGTTAACATCTATGCTGACTCCACTCTCCCCAAAAGTCTTTCGGATGAGATTGTAAATCGAGGTCCCGTGTGCGAACGCACTCAGAACATCTTGCGCACACGTTAAATCCTGTTCCACTTTTCGTAAGAGTAGGCCATTGTGTGCCGGTGGGAACAGATGACAATATTTACACAACTGCATACACACGGGGCCTGGATGAAAAAAAGCACATGAGTGCTTATTCCATTATCCTCGATATAAAAGAATAATTAAATTAAATTAAATTAAATTAAATCAAATTACACCGCGTTACTGCGGGAGTTGATCATTAGGGAAAGATTGCTGGGCCTCTGTTGTCTACCTCTTTTTGCGGTGGATAGACGATGTCTCTGTTATTGTAAAATGCCCAACAAAAAATATCGGCTATACTTTCCGCTTCAATACGGCTTGGCTGAATACCGTGATATTGTAGTGTCGTAATAAACTGTTGGGACATGAGTAGGGCTGCTTTTTGTTGAAGAATTCAAGCGCAGATGATTCTGTTCAGAAACTGTCATACCGGAAGGTCTGTTTTGTCTTCACGGATTTGGAAATCCGTACGTGGGCTTGAAATGGGGTTCGTTTTACCGGGTGACGCGCACTTGAACTTCAGTGCTGGTAAAAATTTGAGGTTGACACATTTCCGTGAGCGCGTGCGAACACGCGCGCGTGCGAACACGCGCGCGTGGCGCACACACACGCACGTACGCACGCACGCACACACACACACACACACACACACACACACACACACACACACACACACACACACACATGCACTCGCTTACACACATACTCTTTCAGGCACACACGCACGCACACACGCACATATAATTTATTTTTGGTTTTTATAAGAGAATGTTTGTGTTTGGTTTTATCATCAGACATTTCCCAAATGTCATGGAACCTTCTCACCACAGAAGCTATGACGACAACGCTGTCAGATGAACTGGGGAGACAAGACCTCTGAACTATATGTCCACATGATTGATTATTTATTTTTTTTTGGTCTATTTTTTTTTTGTCAAGGACCCTTTTAGGGAAGGATAGAGGATGGACGAAAAAGGAAACCTTCAACAAGGCCCTGAAGGGCTTTGTTCACTTGGGATCTGAAATTTGAAGATGCCTTCGTCTTCAAAATAGGGATATTCCGTTTCCCTCGCACGCGTAGAATTCATGCATACGGTTGCATACTTTCAGATCCCACAGGAATGTGCTCGAAGTCCGGTAACGTAGTGGACATGTCTGCAACAGAATGCAGTCTATATGACATAGTGACCACATCAGAAACCCTTCGGGGAAGACTTGAGAGAGCAGTGAGTATTTGCGGAAAGAAAAGCCACTTAATATACAGTGGAATGTATAGAGGTGAGCAGGCAAATTCACCGGTTGTGTAGCCGCTGCCTTACATAGCCCACGGGCATGTCCCTTAAAAGGAGGCTCTGTGAAAGGCGCGTTTACATTGCTCACAAAAAGGAAGAGATGCAAAGCTCATCTCCATATTCCCCCATGCTGCTCAATGTTGCTCCCGAAGTTCTGTCAGACTTGTGGTCTTTTCTGTTGGACTACCCTGTCCACTGCCGGACTTTTGAGGGGTTGTGACTTTGTCACCTGGTGTGAGAAAACACCACCCTCGAAGCATGATAAAAACTCATGCGGGGTTGTGACCCTATCGCCTGGTGTCCGAAAACACCACCTGCAACTTCAAGGCATCAACAGAGCTTATGCAGGGTTAAGTGGTTGCGACTCTTGTCACCTGATGTTCGTAAACACCACCCTCGAAGCATCATAACTCATGCGGGGTTCTGACCCTATCACCTAGTGTGCGAAAACACCACCCACAAGGCATTACACATGAGGGGCAATGACCCCGTCAACTGGTGTCCGAAAACACCACCTACAAGGCATCGACAGGGTTCATGAGCTTCGTTACTTGGTTTAAAAAAATGCCGCCAACAAGACATTAGGAAAACTCATGAGGGGGGGGGGGGGGGGTATGAGCCTGTCACCTGGTGTCCGTACACACCATGTTCAACCACAAGGCTTCAACAGAGCTCGTGGGGGGCTGTGACTCCATCTGGTGTCCGAAAACACCATCTACGAGTCGAGTCATCTGGTGTCCGAAAACACCACCCTCACCTGGTGTCTAAAACACCATCTACGACTCGTCTCCTGGTGTCCGAAAACACCATCCTCACCTGGTGTCTAAAACGCCATCTATGACTCGAGTCACCTGGTGTCCGAAAACACCACCGGTCAACAGAGCTCATAAGGGGTTGTGGTTCGGTCACCGCCCCCCCTCCCCCTCCCCAGTCCTCCAGTGTTTCCTAAACTGACAATCTTTGTCACTCTGTCCAATCCTTCGTTTCACAGGGGTCCTAATCCGGTATTTACAAGTCGTCATGTGGATCATATAGGGAGGAGGTCTTTAGAATCCTCTTCAGGGGTGTGCACAGCATCTGGGCTGCGTAACATGCTCCAGGAAGAATTTGCATGCGTAAGTATTTTGAAGACTGTGCAGCTACAGTTGAACAGCTGCTTATCTATAGGCAAGATTAGTGATTTCTTTCTAGTTAATGTCTGTCTGTCTTGTCTGTCTGTCTGTCTGTCTCTCTGTCTCTCTGTCTCTCTCTGTCTCTGTCTCTCTGTCTGTCTGTCTCTCTATCTCTCTCTTAATTGATGTTGTGTAGTTGGAGCTATTTTTTATCTTATCCCTGAAAAGGGCAGGACTGGATGTAAAAAAAGCACGAGTGCTTATCTATTATCCTCGAATAAAAGAATTCTGCCTTGAATTTTGCCTTGCCTTCTCTCTCTCTCTCTCTCTCTCTCTCTCTCTCTCCCCTCCTCTCTCTCTCTCTCTCTCTCTCTCTCTCTCTCTCTCTCTCTCTCTCTCTCTCTCTCTCTCTCTCTCTTCTCCCTCCTCACCTGGTTTCATAAAGTTTGATGTAAATAGAGGATTACTTCTGTCGGTTGGTCTGTCGGTGGGTCTCTCTCTATATTTTTTCTTTTTTTATTTCTTCCTTTTTCTTTCGATGGGTTAAAAACTTTCATATATAAAATCTTAGAATAAACCTATCAGATCAGAGGCAAAATCAAAGATGGATTTTGACAAATGTGTTATAGAAAATCTGGAAATTTCATTTTCTAAAATGAAACCATTGCGCTGTTTAAACTTTTAAAGGTATGGAAAAGGACCTGCCAAGAAAATTTCCAAACTTACATTTCAAAGCAATGTAGTAAAAAGAATTTACATTTTGAGGTAACCGACGTCAGAATTGGAATGCCAACGAATGTGATTTATGTTTTTAGGAACAGTGGAACTGGAATCAGATGCCAATGACAACACATTCTTGACAGCAGTCGTCTGAGCCTGCTGTTTCAGAACTGATGGAACTGAAATCAAGTGACCACACATTGCTGACGCCAGTTAACGTGTTCTACAGTTAGAACAAAGGTATGCTGGTGGCCACATTCTTGACTGCTCTCTCTCTCTCACCATGCTCTCCCTTGCTCTGGTCCAATCTTCCATGGGGTTAAAAAAAAAGTCGAAAGACAAAGATTATCTGCAGAAAAAAACGATCTCGTCTAAAGCAAAACCTAGAAGTAGAGTTTGACAAATGTTTTAAATGTCTGAAAAATTCCTTTAAAATGAATTCTGCTCAAGCTTAAAAAGCTTGTGACAATGACCTGCAAGGAATAATTCCAAAGATTTGCTTCAGTGCAATGGAGAATATCAGATCATAATTTGAATGTCAACGAATGTGATGTATGTTTTCAGGGACAGTGGAATTGGAATCAAGTGTTAGTGACCTCACATTCCTGACACCAGTCATCGGAGCCTGTAGTTTCAGAACTTATGGAACTGGAATCAAGTGCCAGTGACCTCACATTGCTGACACCAGTCATCAGTCTGCAAAGGTGTGCTGCCACATACTTGTTGATGTTTACTTCTGTCTTCCATCACTTTCCTGATTCTGTCTCGGGCCAGGCTTTCTAAAGTATTAAGATTTATTCAGCTTTCCTGACGCATTAGTTTCATTCTCTCTCTCTCCCTCTCTCTCTCTCTCTCTCTCTCTCTCCTCTCTCTCTCTCTCTCTCTCTCTCTCTCTCTCTCCTCTCTCTCTCTTCCCCTCCCTTGACCTGCAAAGAATAATCCCGAGGCGTTGTTTAAAAAATGTAGTCAGACGATTTTACACTTTAAAGTAAGTTAAGAATTTGAATGTCAACATATGTGCCGTTGTCTTTTCAGGGACTGTGGAACTGGAATCGAGTGTCAGTGACCACACATCCTGACACCAGTCATCAGTGCCTGCAAGTTCAGAACATATGGAACCGGAATCAAGTGCCAATGACCTCATTCCTGACAAGTCATCTCCAGAACTAATGGAACTGGTAACAAGGGACTACGCAATCCTTACATCAGTCACTAGGGCCTGCGATTTCAGGTGATTTTTCTCCTGGAGTTAATATCAGTGCATACTCCACTCCTCCGAAAATTATCCGGATGAGTGTGAATGCATGCAGAATATCTTGCCCACAGTTAAAACCCAATTCGGCTTTTGGAAAGAAATGACAAAATTTTATACGCCGGAAGCATGCAAAGTCTAGATGCAAAAACAAGAAAGAGTTCTGTTTATTCCCTTATTCTCGGAATAATAATTTAAATAGAATATAAGTACATAACGGGATATTTTAATAGGCTTTTTATTCATTTTTCCCAAGAAAATGTCTTCTATTATTTTACTTGTCATCAAAGCACAGCAGTGCAGCACTTAAGCTGACAATGTTCAAGGACAATATTTTTTTGTTATTGAAGGACATGGTCTAGTATAAAATGAGTCTCTGTATTACACTAAGATCAAATGAATGTGCACTTGATTTTGTAAATTTCATTTTTCGTATTTCCCTTGATTCTTGTGGGACAGAGCCTGGAAATGTTTTGCACGCAATTAAAAAAAGAAATCTGATCAAATGAACATTTGAAAATGATACTCATGGCATAACTGAAATTTTTGAAAACTTGAATTTTTCTGTAGTAGTGTCCCTTTAAAAAAAAACAGAAAATAGTGCTATAAGGTATGCTAACTTTTTCCATGAAGGCTTTCTGTTTCTTCTTTGAAAGGGATTTAATGAAATATTACTCTATGAAAATACAGGAGTCCCAACTTTAATAATTATCAAATTTGTAGGACAACAGTGGTAATAGTTCCTGATCTCTTCAAACTTATTTTTCAAATGATTCTTAATGCTTGTTGTAAAAAAAAAAAATTGTCGTAGTCTGCTTCGTAGGACTTGCAATGGTTTGGTAAAGGTTTTCCTCCTGTGAATCAGATCAAAAGTTTAAGAACAATAAAATAAACATATTTTCAAAATTATCTGCCCCTTGGGGCAACTGGCAGTGCTTTGTACTTTTTTTTCAATTAAACAAATAAAACTTTTTTGAAAGTTAGTAAAAGCGTCCTTAAGAATAGGCTATTGAGTAGCCATTGATTTTGGCTCAAGTAGAAAGTTATGTACCAAAACTTTTGTGTAAAGTCAGCACATCAAGTTTTAATATAGGTTTTGCTATTAGTTAAAAAAAAGTGGTAGCATGTTTCACAGTATTAAGAAGCAGTGGTGATTTTCCAATGGTATATCATTCATAACTTATTTGTGGTATCAAGTTCATCAGATTTAATGAAAGCATACGCTTTTTCTAAAAACTTTCATTTGACAAAGCAAACCTCTAATTTTTTTTATAGTGATTTGGTGATGTTGTGTGTGTGTGTGTGTGTGTGTGTGTGTGTGTGTGTGTGTGTGTGTGTGTGTGTGTGTGTGTGTGTGTGTGTGTGTTGTGTGTTTGTGTGTGTGTTGTGTGTGTGTGTGTGTGCTGTGTGTGTGTGTGTGTGTGTGTGTGTGTGTGTGTGTGTGTGTGTGTGTGTGTGTGTGTGTGTGTGTGTGTGTGTGCGTGCGTGCGTGTGTGTGTGTTGAGGGGGGTGGGCAGTTGTAGGGAGGAGACATTATTATGGTAAAAAAAAAGTACAAAAGAAAAGGTGTGTTTAGGAAGACTATGGAAGCACATTCACAGCAGTGAGGAAAGAATAAAGAGCTAGCTTATAACTTCTTTTTTTTCCGAGAGTTCATTTTGAGCTATTTAAATGGATGCAACGTATTAAAATATTTTGGACTTGAAATCACTTTGATAAGAAGAAAGGTTGTAGGAGGATTTAGACGTTCACCTATTTCACAAGTAAACCACAGGGTTCTGGATTCGATTCCTAGTTTTGTCATTTCCGAGTTTGAAGAAAAAATTTAAATGTCAAGTCTTAATTAAAGAGGACTCTAAACCAGTTCGAAACCGTGTGTTTTCGGACCTGTATCAAAAGAACTCACGACAGTGGAAAATCGGAAAGAACAGGGAGGTACCTCGCTTCTCTTTTGGTAAATTAAATTTGATAGGTTAAATTCTCAACTGAATCCCCGAAGTGGGATTACAGCTACTTTAATGGGGGAGGAAAAATGGCCGCATATGCAAAAAATCTCACCATTAGCGAACCTCGGAGCCCTAGCAAAGTCAGAAGACAGAAAATCAGTTTGATAACCGAAAAAAAACAGAAATTTGCGGACAGCCTTAGCGGCTTAATCTGATTTTGATTTAAAACTTTATGCTATTTCGAGCTTTGTGCCATTGTGTCTACAGCTACAGACCACTTGTCTACGAACTTTGTGCCCACATGCATTCTAACATTCAGACCGACCAGCTGACAGACAGCCCTTGCATGCTTTCAACTTGTTGAGACTAATCCTAACACTCACTTCAACCTTAACCCTGGCCCCACATGTGGACACAAAAGGCAGGAGGGCAACATGGTATCGAATGCTGACACTGACTGGCTACACATTGTTTGATGGGAGGATGGGCGCTAGAAATTTCGCGAAAAAATTCTAGAAAAGGAGGAGAGGGGGGTTGTTAGAATGTTCTTGTATATAAGGATGAGGAAAGAGTTGCAATGACTGGAAATTGGGGGTAAGCAGTCATGTTTATGGATTTAATACGTAGAAGTGGTTTTGACGGGGAGCTTTTAGAAGCAGTTTATTAAAAAAAAGTATTCATTTCAACGTCTTTAACATTCAAAAACAAAAGATGGTGTTGATCTTACAATGCATTTTTAAATGATTTGAAGGGTCTGTTGAAAACTGAATATCGAGTATTTTGAAATAAAAAAGTATAGAAAATGTCGAGCCTTTTGAAGACTTTAAATCAATCAGATCCAGGTACTTACGGACTTGTCTTATGAAAAGAACCCACAGTAGTTGATAATCCGAAAGGGTAGTGAGGTACCTCCCGACTCTACTGGTAAATTTGATGGGATATATTCCCAACTGTATCCCCTAAGCGATTTATGGCTACCTAAATGGTGGGAGTAAAACGGTCTCATAGTCAAAGGAAATTTCACCTTGGAACCTCGGGACACAAGTCAAGACAGAAAAAATCACTTTTAATGATAGCTAATAACCCAACTGGGAATTGAAAAAAGGGGCACTGGTTTTAGAAAATATTTTTGAATAATCATTGGTGGAAAATACTGAGACTAAAGGAATACATTACAGGGAAGGGGCATTATCAAAGTAGAGAGCACGTTCAGGTCAGTGTGTGTGTCAAATTCATTCAAACAGTAATCTTATTTCAAGATGGTATATTGAATAAGCAAAACATTTGCTTTTTTGTCAAGCCATCTAAGGGGAAAATATAAACAAAGAGAATATCAAACCTTGTAGAAAAGGGCGTGCGTGCGTGTTGTGTGGTGTGGTGTGGTGTGGTGGGGTGTGTGTGTGCGTGTGCTCATATACTGCATTTAGTTTTAATTATTTCCATTATCACCTGATATCACCATTTCTCCATATCCCAAAAAGAGCGAAAGAAATATTCACCCTTTCTCTATACCCCAACAAGACCAAAAGAAATAGTCCCCTTTCTCCATGCCCCAACAAGAGCAAAAGAAATAGTCCCGTTTCTCCATGCCCCAACAAGAGCAAAAGAAATAGTCCCGTTTCTCCATGCCCCAACAAGAGCAAAAGAAATAGTCCCCCTTTCTCCATGCCCGAACAAGAGCAAAATAAATAACCCCCCTTTCTCCATGCCCCAACAAGAGCAAAAGAAATGTTCCCCCTTTCTCCATACCCCAACAAGAGCAAAAGAAATAGTCGCCCTTTCTCCATGCCCCAACAAGAGCAAAAGAAATAGTCCCCCTTTCTCCATACCCCAACAAGAGCAAAAGAAATATAACCTTTCTCCATGCCCCAACAAGAGCAAAAGAAATAGTCACCCTTTCTCCATACCCAAATAGAAGCGAAAGAAATACTGTTTAAACTGATAAATTTGTACCGCAGGAAAATTTATTGAATGGTATACGGCAGGTGTCTATCACCAATGTACCCTATATTGTGCAACCAACAGAAAAGCTGCAAACCCTTTTGTGTGTATGAACCTTTATAATGGTTTTTGTTGGGTTTTTTTGGAGGGGAGTTATTATGTGGGAAAAAATCTACTGAAATAGAATGTGTGTGTGGTTTATAGAAAACTTTAGAATTTCTGGATTTTCAAGCTGCAACCAACATGACTTTTAAAAAGCTCACAATAGTTTTGGAAAGGATGGATATCCAGGAAGAATAAAAATGTCGCATTAGGAAAAGCCCAAACCTATGTACACACTGTTGCCTTACAAAAAGCAGTTTCCCGTATGCGTATTTGACAAAATCCGTAAGAAAACATTTTTGCCTTTCATTATAAAATGCGTGCAAGATTGCTGCCATCTGGTATTGGTGTACTGTTACCTTATTTCCTTTTTGCCTGTTACTTTGCCATAGGTCAAAGACATGCTCATTACCCAGGTATTGTCCATTAATAGACCACTCCATCTGCATTCCCTAGCAGTATATTTCCATTGCCAACACAATGTGCCTTTGTTACAGCCTTTATTTTTGTGTCAAATCTGAAAAGTGGGAGAACATGTCGGAGGTTCATCATGTTTAATAAAAAACAGACCGAAAAAGTTATTTTTAAAAAAATAATAAAAAAACCCGGAAATTTGAAAATATTTGGAGACCCCATGATATTAAAAAAAATGTTAAGCAAGACTGAAGATGAACATTTTTGGTAAAACGTTGCATAGATCAGTACTCATTGTATTATGATTACTTGTCTGCTTTTTTGTGCATTGAACGTTTGTACTATTTCTGTTATGTCCATTTTCCCAGTGAGCAAATGTAAGAAAGTAGTATAGAACTTCACTGCAGTAGTGCTGGAGAGAGAGACAGAGAGAGAGAGAGCACTGAATACTGAAATTAATTGCACATCGGCCGATGAATTTATGTGAGATTCTTAGACGGTTTTGCATGGCATCTGGTGAATTTGTTATAAAGTTTATGCGCTTCACTTTGCTTGGTGCTTGCTTCCCCTATTTAGTAATATTCCGGAGTCAAAAGTAAAGTTTATGTACATTGTGTAAAAATATACTGCGATTGAGAAGCTGGGTTTTAGTTTTTACTCTGCAAATGTAGAATTATAGTCCCTTGTTTCGTATATTTTCAAAACGACCCTGCCCAAAACTCATAAAAATGTATGCTTTAATATTGAAGTTTAGAATGTAGGTGGTGAGCACACACCATTGACATTTGACTTTCGAACTCACTTGTTCTAAGACGAATGCAAGTTTAAGAAAACTCCCATTTTCTACGAGCTGTTTTGCATTTACTAATTCGGGTTTGCTTTCTGGCTGTAAAAATAACATGGATGGATTTAAGCTTTTTGCCATCTGTGCTTTGAAAGCATATTGGAATGAACACATTGTTGTGGTCTGGAATATTTAAAATTGTGTAATTCAAAAGCAAAGAAAAGTCAGTTAATCGGTCATGTGTCACTGCTGGTCAGAGCATTGGGAAAAGCCTACCTCCCCCTTCAGCCAAAAACAACAAAACAAAACTGGAGTTAGGGTTGGGCAGCCGGCTCGCAGCTAAAATACAGAAAAAAGAAAAGTTTAGAATGACAGTTTTTTCTCAATGATGAAAGGGAATACAAATATGCGTGAAAATTATGACCAAAAATAAAACGTGTACATGACTAAGGTCTTTGCTCCGGGTTTTACTGAATGATTTTAAATGACGAGTATGTGCATAAAATCTCCGGTGCATAACCTTTGATCTCTACTCCCCCCCTTTGCGTCTTTCTGTCCGTCAGCATGTCTCTCTGTCTCTCTCTCGAATGTCGCGAGCGCACGCGTACATACTCACACACACACGCCACGCGCAAACACACACACACGCGTGCGCACAAATCTTTTTGAATGTTAATGTACATATTTTTTTGTTCCTAGTAAAAAAACTCACATCAAATCTCTCTCTCTCTCTCTCTCTCTCTCTCTCTCTCTCTCTCTCTCTCTCTCCCCCCTCTCCTCCTCCCTCTCTCCCTCTCTCTCTCTCTCTCTCTCTCTCCCTCTCCCTTCTCCCTCTCTCTCCCTCTCTCCCTCTCTCCTTTTCTCTCTCTCTCTCTCTCTCTCTCCCTCTCTCCCTCTCTCCTTTTCTCTCTCTTTCTCTCTCTCTCTCTTTCTCTCTCTCTCTCTCTCTCTCTCTCTCTCTCTCTCTCTCTCTCTCTCTCTCTCTCTCTCTCTCTCTCTCTCTCTCTCTCTCTTCTCTCTCTCTCTCTCCTCTCTCCTCTCTCTCCCTCTCTCCCTCTCTCTCTCTCTCTCTCCCTCTCTCTTCTCTCTCTCCTCTCTCCTCTCTCTCTCTCTCTCTCTCTCTCTCTCTCTCTCTCTCTCTCTCTACTCCTCTCTCTCTCTCTCTCTCTCCTCTCTCTCTCTCTCTCTCTCTCTCCACAAACCCCCAAAAGCGAAGAAAGCTAGTTTGTCGGAAGGAAAGCTGGTAAGAGTACGCCACTAAAAACAAGCTGCACGCACAAAAATAAGGACAATATACAGCAATATCATGCACCACGGCAAACTGGAGGGTCCCCTCCACATGCACGCACACAAACAAACGCACTGACAAACACCAGCGCGCGAGCACGTGCGCGCATGCATACCCACCCTCCTCCACCAAAATGTTGCTGTTTTCCGCTAAGATGCCACCGAAATAGCCATTTTCAGCCCCGTCCAGCCCCGACTTTTCCCCGGTAAAAGACCCCAGGGCAGCAAGACACTATCCCACCGTGTGCATACACTCTCCCCCACCATCTTTGAGATGTGGGGCGCCGGATTTGTGGCGACAGGAGGGCCCCCTAGAGCGAAGAAAGCTAGTTTCTCGGAAGGAAACTGGTAAAGGTACGACATTAAAAACAAGCTGTGAGCACAAAAATAATGACAATATACAGCAATATCATGCACCACGGCAAACTGGAGGGTCCCCTCCACATGCACACACACAAACGAACGCACTGACAAAAAACAGCGCGCAAGCGCGTGCGCGCATGCATACCAACCGCCTTCCACTAAAAATGGTGTCGTTTTGCGCTAAGATGCCATCGAAAAAGCCGTTTTCAGCCCCGTGCAGCCTCGACTTTTTCCAATGAAAGACCCCCAAAACAGCAAGACAATATCGCACCGTATGCATACACTCTCCTCTACCATCTTTGAGATTTGTGGCGCCGGATTTGTGGCGACACGAGGGCCCCCAAGAGCGAAGACACCTTGTTTATCGAAAGGAAAGCTAATAAGAGTGCGCCACTAAAAACAAGCTGCGCGCACAAAAATAATGACAATATACAGCAATATCATGCACCACGTCAAACTGAAGGGTCCCCTCCACATGTGCACACACAAACAAACGCACTGACAACCACCAGCACGCGAGCGCGTGCGAGCATGCATACCCACCCTCCTCCACCAAAATGTTGCTGTTTTCCGCTAAGATGCCACCGAAATAGCCATTTTCAGCCCCGTCCAGCCCCGACTTTTTCCCGGTAAGAGACCCCAGGGCAGCAAGACACTATCTCACCATATGCATACACTCTCACACACTATCTTTTAGATGTGTGGCGCCGGATTTGTGGCGACACGAGGGCCCCCAAAAGCGAAGGCAGATTGTTTCTCGGAAGGAAAGATTGTAAGAGTACGCCACTAAAAACAAGCTGCGCGCACAAAAATAATGACAATATACAGCAATATCATGCACCAGGTCAAACTGGAGGGCCCCTGCACATGCGCCCACACAAACGAACGCACTGACAAACACCAGCGCGCGAGCACATGCACGCATGCATACCCGCGCCCCTCCACCAAAATGGTGCCGTTTTGCGCTAAGATGCCAGCAAAAAAGCCGTTTTTACGCCCCGTCCAGCCCCGACTTTTTCCCGGCAAAAGACCCCAGGGCAGCAAGGCACTATCCCACCGTATGCATACACTCTCCCCCACCATTTTTCAGATGTGTGGCGCCGGATTTGTGGCGACACGACGGCCCTCAAAAGCGAAGGCAGCTACTTTCTCGAAAGGAAAGCTGGTAAGAGTACGCCACTAAAAACAAGCTGCGCGCACAAAAATAATGACAATATTCAGCAATATCATGCACCCCGGCAAACTGGAGGGTCCCCTCCACAAGCGCGCACACAAACAAACGCACTGACAAACACCAGCGCGCGAGCACATCCGCGCATGCATATCCACCCCCCTCCACAAAAAATGGTGCCGTTTTGCGCTAAGATGCCAGCCAAAGAGCCGTGTTCAGCCCCGTCCAGCCCCGACTTTTTCCCGGTAAAAGACCCCAGGGCGGCAAGGCACTATCCCACCGTATGCATACACTCTCCCCCACCATCTTTCAGATGTGTGGCGCCGGATTTGTGGAGACACGAGGGCCCCCAAAGGCGAACGCAGCTGGTTTCTCGGAAGGAAAGCTGGTAAGAGTACGCCACTAAAAACAAGCTGCGCGCACAAAAATAATGACAATTTACAGTAATATCATGCACCCCGGCAAACTGGAGGGTCCCCTGCACATGCGCGCACACAAACGAACGCACTGACAAACACCAGCGCGCGAGCGCGTGCGCGCATTCATACCCACCTTCCTCCACCAAAATGG
>JASPKP010003641.1:5000-7500 GCA_030674155.1 Stramonita haemastoma
TGGATATAAAAAAAAGTTCATAAGTGCTTATTCCATTATCCTCGAAATAAAAGAATAGAATAGACTAGAACAGAACAGAATAGAACAGAACAGAATAGAATAGAATAGAACCCTTTCCCTCATTCCGGTAGGAACGGATGACAAAATTGACAGAACTGCATACACACGGGGACTGGATCTAAAAAAAGCACATGAGTGCTTATTCCATTATCCTCGAAATAACAGAATAGAATAGAACCCTTCCCCTCATTCCCCTCACCACCACCACCACCCCGCTCTCACCCCCCACCCCCATCCCACCGAACCCTTCCTCCACCCAATTCATTGCTTACTCCATTATCCTCGAAATAAAAGAATAGAATAGCACCCTTTCCCTCATTCCCCCCGCCACCCCCCCCAACCCCCCCTCTCCCCCCCCACCCACCGAACCCTACCTCCACCCAATTCGTTTCTTACTCCATTATACTCGAAATAAAAGAATAGAATAGCACCCTTTCCCTCATCACCCCTCCCCCGCCACCACCCTCTCTCTCCACCACCATCCCCGCCACCACCCCCCTCTCCCCCACCCCTCCGCCACCACCCCCTCTCCCCCCACCCGCCACCACCCCCTCCGCCACCCCCCCCTCTACCCCCCCCTCTCCCCCCCACCCCCACCCCCTCTCCCTCCCCCCAACAACCTCCACCCATATTCTACCCCTCACCCTCATAATCCACAGTCCCGCTGCAGTCGGTGTCTGTCTCGTTGATCATGTCTTCGATCTCGTCTTCGGTGAGGTCGTCCCCTAGAGACTTGAGGAGCCAGCGGAGGTCGTCCACGGGGATGACCCCCTTGTTGCCCTTGTCCAGCACCCTGAAGGCCTCTCGCATCTCCCGCTCGTCCTCATCCTCCTTCAGCTTCAGCTCGAACATGGGCTTGAACTGCTCCCACGTGATGCACCCCTGGGCTGTTTTTTTTTTTTTTTTTTTTTTTTTTTTTGGGGGGGGGGGGAGAAGATTTGTAGCAAGTAGGACATGAAAATAGTATATATAGACAGGGCTTTTTTTATGGGGGGGGGGGGGGGGGAGCAGATTTGTAGCAAGTAGGACATGAAAATAGTATATAGACAGGGCTTTTTTTTTGGGGGGGGAGCAGATTTGTAGCAAGTAGGACATGAAAATAGTATATATAGACAGGGTGAAATGGGTTAAAAAAATAGTATATAGACAGGGCTTTTTTTTTTTGGGGGGGGGGAGCAGATTTGTAGCAAGTAGGACATGAAAATAGTATATATAGACAGGGTGAAATGGGTTAAAAACAAAAAAAAAGGTAAAGGTGTTCCTAAACCTAAAAGAGGGGGTGGGGGGGTGGGGGGCAGAATGTAGCAAATAGGACATGGAAATGGTATATAGATAGGGTGAAATGGTTAAAAACTTAAAAAAAAAGAAAAAAAAGGTAAAGGTGTCCCATGACCTATGTGGTCGTAGAGGAGCGAGGTATCCGAGACCTCAGCTTCTCTAGGGGGGCAGAAGATATAAAATAATAAGATAAATAATTAAAAAAAAAAACAACTATATAGACAGGGTGAAATGGTTAAAAACAAAAAAAGGTAAAGGTGTCCCATGACCTATGTGGTTGTAGGGGAGTGAGGCATCAGAGACCTCAGCTTCTCTTGAGGGCCAGTATGTTGAGGGCTGGTGGCGCCCATCTCCTCCCTCCTTGCTTTACCTTCGTCCTTAGGATGAGACTGTAAACCGAGGCCTCGTGTGTGAACGCACGCAGAACATCTTGCGCACACGTTAAATCCTGTTCCGCTTTTAATTCGTAAGAGTAGGCCATCGTAAGCCGGTGGGAACAGAGGACATTTACAAAACTTTGTATACACATGGGGACTGGATGTAAAAAAAAAAAGCACAAGAGCGCTTATCCTATTATCCTCGATATAAAAGAATAAAACAAAATTTTTAAAATACTATATAGACAGGGTGAAATGGTTAAAAACTAAAAAAAAAGATAAGGTGTTCCCAAAACCTATGTGGTCGTAGGGGAGCGAGAAACCAGAACCCTCAGCTTCTCTAGGGGGCCAGCATGTTGAGGGTGGCGCCCATCTCCTCTCCCTCGCTGCTTTACCTTCCCTGACCCTAAAGAGGGCAGGAACCCATTTACAGCTGGGTGAACTGGGGGACTGTACTGAAGCCAAAGCACACAAACGGTCACCCTTCGAATTGGTAACTACGCTCGATGCTGCTTAACCTTACCTTATGACGAACGGAAAATCAACCTGTGAATAGCATACACTAGTGGCATCAGTTTTTAACCATTTCTTTATCCTCTGAAGTCGGAGTATGGATGCCTACATGGCGAAGTACTTAAAAATAAAAAGTCATACACGCAAACTTCTCTTCATTCAGTTGCATGGGTAACAGCTTGCCCTCCATACTTACTTACCCAAGCTTTGCGCTCTAAAGACTAGAGCGTAACTCCATAGTCTTCTGAGACTGATGGGTGCCTACTTCTACT
>JASPKP010003641.1:15000-19360 GCA_030674155.1 Stramonita haemastoma
TGGTTGCAGCATGTGACTCAACTGCCTGCCTCACAGTAATATTATGCTTGGAGTCAAGTCAAGTCCAGTCAAGTCAAGTCAAGTCAAACTTTTTATTTCCAGATGGTACATTGAATAAGCAGCGGAGTTGCTTTTTTTTTTTTATAATCAAGTCACCCATGTAAGAAAAAGAAATCACACACACACACACACACACACACACACACACACACACACACACACACACACACACACACACACACACACACACATATATATATATATATATATATATATATATATATATATATATATATATATATAATGAATAAGGCAATCAACAAAGAAATTAGAACAAGCATAAAAGAGCAGCAGAAACCTGGATTGAAGAGAAGTGCCAGGACATTGAAGAAAATCTGAGCAAGAACAACAGCAATGAAGCATACCAGCTAGTAAAAGACCTGACAGGCACAAAACAGGGGAAAACCAGCACCAAACAAGACAAAAATGGAAAGATCTTAACAGAAGACCAGGACATTCTAAAGAGATGGACAGAATATTGCGCAGACCTGTATAACCACAAAACCTCAGGAGATCCAGAGGTACTGAATGTCCCACCACCGACACACTGACAACTATCCCATCCTTCGGGAAGAGGTGGAAGTAGCTGTGAAATCGATGAAGAAGAGGAAATTAGACAACATCCCAGCAGAACTGGTCCAAGTAGGGGGGAAGCCATGATAAACACCCTACTGATAATCTGCAACAAGATCTGGCAGACAGGAGACTGGCCTACACCATGGACACAATCACTAATCATCACCCTTCCCAAGAAAGGCAACCTACAACAATGCCAGAACTATCGCACAATTAGCTTGATATGTCATTCAAGCAAAGTCATGCTGAAGATCCTACTGAATCGACTGAAGCCACAAGCAGAGACAATCATTGCTGAAGAACAGGCAGGCTTCAGGGCAGGACGAAGTACAACAGAGCAGATTTTTAATCCAAGAATACTATGCGAGAAGTACCTTCAGCATCAGCAAGACCTTTACCATGTTTTTGTGGATTTCAAAAAGGCCTTTGACAGGGTATGGCATGCAGCTCTGTGGGTTACCATGAGGCTGTACAACATCAATGCCAACATGATCAGAGTCATTGAGGAGCTCTACAACAAGGCCACTAGCGCAGTCTATTTCAATGGCGGCATAGGGGATTGGTTCAGGACGATGGTCGGCGTCAGACAAGGCTGCTTGCTCTCACCTACTCTCTTTAACATCTTCCTTGAAAGAATCATGACTGATGCACTGGAAGATCATGAAGGAACAGTCGGCGTTGTAGGCAGAACAATTACCAACTTGCGTTTTGCTGATGACATCAATGGACTGGCAGGGAAAGAAGAAGAGTTAATTAGGTTAGTGGAACACCTCGACAAGACTTCAACAGCCTATGGCATGGAGATCAGTGTGCAGAAGACCAAGCTGATGACCAACAACATCAATGGCATCAACACCAACATCAGGGTTGGTGGTTAGAATTTGGAAACGGTACAAAGCTTCAAGTATCTGGGAGCAATTGTAACAGACAAGGGATCCAAGCCTGAAATACTCGCAAGGATTACAAGCACTGACAAAATTGAAGACCATTTGGAAGAACAGGAATATCTCGCTCAGCTCAAAGATCAGGCTGATGCGCACTCTGGTCATCTCAATATTCCTGTATGCTTGTGAGTCATTGACCCTCACAGCGGATCTGGAGAGGAGAATACAGGCCACGGAGATAAGATGCTTTCACAGACTCCTTGACATCTCTTACAAAGACCACATTAATAAGAAGAAGTGAGAATCAGAATCGGTCAAGCCATCGGGCCCTTTGAAGATCTCCTGACCACAGTCAAAAAACGCAAACTAAAGTGGTATGGGCACGTCGCAAGATCAACAGGGCTTGCCAAGACGATTCTGCAAGGAACTGTGCAAGGCGGGAGAAGGAGAGGCAGGCAGAGAAAGAGATGGGAGGACAACATCCGAGAGTGGATGGGCCTCAGGCTGAGTGACACTCTGAGAAAGGTCGAGGACAGAGGGAAATGGAGAGAGCTGGTTGCGAGGTCTTCCGTGGCGCCCCTACGGTCTAAAACAGACTATGGGATAGAAGAAGAAGATATATATATCTATCTATATATACATGCATATTTGAAAATGGAAAAACCTTAAGAAGATATGTCATACAAATGAAAAAGATTAAAAAAAAAAAGAAACTGAAAAATACCCACACCAAAAAGAAGAAACACACACACACACACACACACACACACACACACACACACACACACACACACACACCACACACACACACACACACACACACACACACACACACACACATACACACACACACATACACACACGCGCGCGCGCATGGAGAAATTAGTTGTCTACAGATCCATCGTCTTTCGACTAATGTTATTTTGTTGTTGTTGTTGTTAAAGACGTCGATGATGTAATGAATGACACTAGAGGTCAGGTTGAGGTTTTCTTTTTTTAACTTTTGTCTGCCAAGTTTGTGAAGAATTTTGTATATATCTGCCTGCTTGTTTGCTTGCATGTCTGTCTGTCTGTCTGTCTGTCTCTGTCTGTCTGTCTGTTTCTCTCTCTGTCTCTCTGTCTCTGTCTCTCTGTCTCTCTGTCTCTGTCTCTGTCTCTCTGTCTCTCTGTCTCTGTCTCTCTCTCTCTCTCTCTCTCTCTCTCTCTCTCTCTCTCTCCTCTCTCCTCCTCCTCTCTCCTCTCCTCTCTCTCTCTCTCTCTCTTTCTGCTCTACGACCGTTGTAGGCTATGGGACACCTTTACCTTACCTTTACCTAAATGGACCCGGACTGACTGGTTGTAGTCATTTTATTCCTTTAACAGCAGTTCCTCATATTTAGACTTATTCCTTGACGCGCTACAATGAATTTTTCCAGTGTGTGTCTAGCTCGGGCAAATTGGACCTGGCGGAGCTCATTACTCTCCAGGCCATAGGATGCAGTCAGGGTACGTTTGTATCATTCGAGCCACGGGACATGTATTTCACACAGAGAAATCTGCTGTGACATAAAGTGGTATAATATACAAAATAAAAATAAAATAAAGACCCTGTAATCTACAGCCACTGAAGACTGATCCACATTCACCACAAGCATGGAAATGGAGAGAACAACCAAGCTGAGGTCAGTCACCATCAGACCAGGAGCGGTCTGGGCCCTCTTCAGGGTCAGGGAAGGTAAAGCAGCGAGGGAGAGGAGATGGGCTTCGCCCTCGATATGCTGGCCCCTAGAGAAGCTGAGATTTCTGATGCCTCGCTCTCCCCTACGACCACAAATGTTATGGGACTTTATTCTCGATATAAAAAAAAAAAAAAAGGAAAAAAAAAGAGCGAAAAGACACTGACTGTCAGACTTGTTCCTTGTATGAGGAGAGAAGGAGGAATGAGAGAGAAGGGCGATGATCATGATAGTTGATACAGAGTTGAGGTTCTGTGATAAGTTTATACACTACGCCTCCCTGCGTAGTAGTAGTAGTAGTAGTAGTAGTAGTAGTAGTAGTAGTAGTAGTAGTAGTAGAAGTAGAAGTAGTAGTAGTAGTAGTAGTAGTATAGTAAGTAGTAGTAGTAGTAGTAGTCGTCGTCGTAAAATCCCTAGCATACGCCCCCCCCCCCCCCCCCCCCCCTGTGCACTGATTTAGGGCAAAATTGGGGGGTGGGCGTTTGCTAGGGATAGACCCCTTTGCACAAAGTAATTTTTGTGCTCAATCTTGTAATTGAGTGAATACAAACCGAATACAAACCCCGAAAGCAGGCAAGTTAGGTTGTGTGAGTAGAAGTGAAGGAAAATAGAAAAAAGGGACTTTGAGGCAAAGAAGGCCAGAAAGTTCCGTAGGAACTGAAGAAGTTGATCCTCAAAGTCTGCAGGGATCTTTTGGCTTGAGCTGGTTCCCTGTCGACAAGACCAAGTGGCGCTGTTTCCAGCGACTTAACCATATGTCTGATGCCGAGAAGCCCACCACATTGAAAGCATCTGCCAGTTCCATCGCTTTCTGTTGTAGGTCCTTGTTTCGCAATACCCTGCCTTCAGATCTTTCATCTTCCAGATAATGCAGCACACCTTGGTCAACATGTTCAGATCTAACTGCTGGTCCTTTTTGACAGATTCCGTTTTTGTTTCTTTTCCGTACTGCTGTTCAAGTCTATCTCTGTTTTCACTCCATTCCCTGATCCTCTTCCTATCCACAGAAAACGGGCAAACTCCGAAACATTCCCACCTGCTTCGTTATCCAGATGCTGGAGGGCTTCCAATTTGAAAGATACAGTGTAAGAAAGGAAAAAAGGAAAGAAACACAAAAAGTCTCCA
>JASPKP010003642.1:15000-19359 GCA_030674155.1 Stramonita haemastoma
AAAAGAAACCCCCAAAGATTTTGGGAATCTTTTTTTTTGGTTGCGGGGGTTTCTTTTTTGCACACAAAAAAGCAAGTGTGAACGGAATTTTTTTGTTGTTTTTTTTTTGGTTGGGTTTGGTTTTTTTTTTTTTTGAAACTACAAACAAGGTTAAAACATTTTTACGTAGAAAAAGGGATTGGTAAAAAAATATTTTAAAGTCTGTAGACCAAAAAAAAAAAAAAGGCAAAAAAAAAACAAAACAAAAAAAAGCAAAAAAAACACACCCCAAAAATAAAAGGAAACACAGTCTGAAAACTTGGCCCAGTATTTTTCAGATGGTTGGGGTGTGTGTTTTTTGGTTGTGGTGTGGTGTGTGGTTTGGGTTTGGCGCGTGTGTGGTGTGTTGCGTGGTCGTGCGTCCCCTGGGGTTTGTGGTGTGTGTGTTGTGGGGTTTGGGGGTGGGTTGGGGGGGGGTGGGTGTCATGTTTTTGCGTTTTTTGGGGGAGTTGTTATGCGTGGGGTGTGAAAAAAATTTTGTTTTTTTGTGTGTTTTTTTGGGTATGTTTGTATGTGTGGGGTTGTGTGTTTGTTTGTGTGTGGGGGTGTTTTTTTGTGTGGGTTTTGGAAAATAACTCATATTTTTTTAAAATGAGACTTTAATTTATTTTAACAGTTTTTTGTATCTTTTTTTTGTAGAAAGGAGAGACAGAGAGAGAAGAGAGAAACAAGAGTGAAGACCCCGACACATTTTAAAACAGAAAAAGGCAAAGGACAGACAGATGGAAAAAGAACAAATAAGATAGAGACAGATAACCAGAAAAACAGCAAGAGGATAGACACATAGACCTATCGACAGTCCCCGGGGGGGAAAGACAAAACAGCAAAGACGGAACAGACAATAAAAACAAATACCCCCCAAAACCCCAAAAAAACAAACACCCAATTTTTCTTCTTTTTTTCCTCTCCCCTTTTCCCCCCCTCCCCCCCCAACCCCAATTTTGTTTTGGGGTTTTGGAAAAACCACACTTTAAAATTTTTTTTAAAAGGGGAAAAAAAAAAAAAAAGAAACAAAAAAAAAAAAACTCAAAAATCACTGAACCCCCAAAATGGTTCCTGGGGGCCGGCTTCCGGAAGGTTTTTCAACAAGGGGGGAAATAACACAATGTACTTCCGCTGACAACGGGGGGGATATTTTCCCCTTTCAATAAACCCTTCACGGGCACGAAAAAAAAATCCTCACATAAAAAACAAGACCAGCCCGAAAAAAACAAAAAAAAAGAACAAGAACAAAACAAGGAAAAAAGCAAAAAAAAACTTTTACTAATTACAAAGTCAAAACCCGGGGAAAAAAAGAAAACAAAACTAATTCCCCCCTAAAAAAAAAACCCCTCATTCCCCCCCCCCCCCTCTTAAAGCCCCAAAGAAGGGGTTGGGGAGGTAGGGGGGGGTGGGAAAGGGAGGAGGTATGAAAATTTGGAAGGTAATTTAGTGTGTATGTAGGGGGGTGGAAGGGGTTTTTGGGGTTTGGGGGGGTTTTGGTAGTGTAGGAAAAGGAAAGGATTTATTATTAAAATATGTATGGTATGTATGGGATGTATATGTATGTACCCTTCCCCTTTTTCAAAGTTTTCCCTTTTTTTAAAAAACCACAAAATTTTTTTTCCCTTTTTCTTTTCTAAAAAAACAATTTACTTCATATCTTTTTTTCGAAAAATTTTTTTTTTCGTTTTTCTTTTTTGTTTTTGGGCTGTTTTATCTTTTATTTTTTTTTTCCCTGTTTAACAAAACCCCCAAAAAAAATTTTGTCTACACTTTTATTGTTGTTTTGTTTTTTATTGTTTTCTTGAAATTTTTTTCCCAACAATTTTTTAAACTTTACAAAAAAAGGGGGGTGGGCGACGACATTACCCAAGACTTATTGCTTTTTAAAAACTCTGCAGGGGGCCAATCCATTTGAAAAAACCTGTTTTAAATCTTTCAATGAACTAGTTTTTGGTTTTGGTTTTGGTTTTTTTTTTTTTTCCATTAAAATTTTAAACTTGATGAGATTGAAAAATTAGTGACCCCTTAAAAAAAAATGCTCGTGTCGGAGAAGGGGGGAAGGGGAGAGAAGAGGGGGAGAGAGAGAGAGAGGGGGGAGGGGGAGAGAGAGTTTTGGGGAAGAGAGAGAGAGGAGGGAGAGAGAAGGAGGGGGGAAAAGGGACGGGACAGACGACAGAAAAGACGACAGACAGACGGGACAGACGGACAGACAGACAAACAGAAAAGACAAAAACAAAACAGACATACAACAAAAAAAACAGACATACAAAAACAGCGCAAACGACGACATACAGATAAGCAGAAAAAAA
Source organism: Stramonita haemastoma (assembly GCA_030674155.1). Lineage (NCBI taxonomy): Eukaryota > Metazoa > Mollusca > Gastropoda > Neogastropoda > Muricidae > Stramonita > Stramonita haemastoma. The sequence goes on from JASPKP010003642.1 coordinate 17,334, forward strand.
ATAAAAAACAAGAAAAAAAAAAAGGGAGAGCCAAAACCCAAAATGTATAAAATTAGGTTTTTTGTTTGCTGTTTTTTTTTTTTTAAGTTTTTTGAAACCATTTTTCCCCCAAACCAAAATCTTTAAACCCCCGAACCTCCCCCTGTTTATCAGTTTCGGCTTAAGGCATTTCGCCTATATCTGTCCCCGACGCAACCCAGTTTTCCACATCTTCCTTTTCACTTTGGGGCAGTTTTTTTTTTTTAAAAAGGCCCCCCCGGGATCATCCTTTTCCCCCCCTTAAAAGTACACAAAACCCCGCAGTTTTTCCTTCCTCAGAAAAAAAAGAAAGAAAGAAAGAAAGAAAGAAAACAAATCTGAACCATCCCCCTCCCTGAATCTCTCCAGGCGCCCCGTCCCCCAAAAGAGTAAACAAAAAGTCATTAATCTTTTTACAATTGCCCCACAAAACAACACCCCCCCTCCTCTGGGAATGTCCCCAACCCTTCCCTCCTTTCCCCTTTCCCCCCACTCTGCTGCATATACCTTGTGCTTACAGATACCCAGATCAACCAATCCACCTTTTTCCCTCGCTCTTTCTTTTTTGGTTTTTTCCCAAACGGAAAGGCACCTCTCTCCCCCTTGCCCAAAGCCCCCTTATGACACCCCTTTTTAAACCGCCCCATGCATACTTAATCAAAACCCCAAAAGTTTCCCCCCTGTTTTTTTTCATAAACTGTCCCTGCCTTTAATCCGAAATCCCCATCACCCGCAAATTTTATAAACCCTTTACGTGGGGGGGGGGTGTGTGTGTGTGTGTGTGTGTGTGTGTGTGTGTGTGTGTGTGTGTGGTGGTGTGTGTGTGGGTGTGTGTGTAAGTTTTGGTGGGTTTTGGGGGTGTTTCCGTAAAATTTTTTTGTTTTTGGTGTGGGTGGGTGGGGGGTGGGTGGGTGGGGTTGGGTGTGTGTGTGTGTGTGTGTTGTGTGTGTGTGTGTGTGTTGGGGGTTTGGGGTGTGTGGTAAATTTGGTTTTTTTAAAAAAATTTGCTAAAATTTTTTTTAAGAGTAAAAATTTTTTTTTAAGAAATTTTTTTTTATTTTTTTTACAAGATTTTTCGTATATAATTCCTATGTTTTCGAATTAAAAAGGGGGGGGGGAAAAAAGAGAGAGAGACATAAGGGGGGAGAAGAGAGAAGAAAAAAAGAGAGGGGGGAGGAAAGGGAAAAAAAAGGGGAGAGAGGAGAGAGGAGAGGAGAGAAAAAGAGAGAGAGACACAACACACCACAACAGAGACAACAGAGAGAAGACAAACAGAGAGAGAGGAAGAAAAGAGAGGGAGAGAGAGGGGAGAGGGGGGAGAGGGAAAAAGAGAGAGAGTGAAAAAGAGAGAGAGAGAGAAGAGGAGGTGAGAGAAAGAGGGGGGGGAGAGAGGGAAAGGAGGAGGAGAGAGAGGGGGAGGAAAAGGGGGCGGAAACGACCCCACAGACAGAAATCACAGGTCCGAAAAAAAAAGAGTAAATAGATAAGGAAAGACAGACAGAGTCAAAAAAACAAAAAATAGACACAGACAAAAACACAACCAACAAAAACCCCAAAACCACCCAAACACCACCACCACCCCACCACCACCGCAAAACCCCACCCACCCAAACACACACCCCCAAACAAAAACACAACCCACACACCCCCCCCCCCCCCCCCCAACCCCCCCCCCCCCAACCCCCCCCCCCAAAAACAAGATCAAACACCAATCACCTTTTTTGTCCGTTGGTTTCCGCCCGGAAAAAGGGAAACGGAAAGAAAGGGGGGAGGGGCGTTTTTTGGGGTTTTCTCGATGAAACACGTTCACGAATGGATGTCTATCCCTTTTCCGTTCCAAAAAAGGGGGCCAAGCATCCTTTGGGAAAGGAAAAATATGTGGAGACGACGTTAGAGGTTTTATACGGGGGAAAGTTAATTAAAATTTTTAAAAATCAGTTAGTCAGGCCCTTTTTCTGCAAGTTAAGTAAAGTGGAAAAAGGAGAGAGTAGAGACGGGGGAGAGAGAG
>JASPKP010003643.1:7500-19356 GCA_030674155.1 Stramonita haemastoma
AAAAATGAAAGTCAACATACCTGCCTACCCCCCCCCCCCCCCTTTCAGGTTTTTCCCTTTTCCACAGACATCTCATCAATTCACAATTCAAACGTCTTTCATCTAAAGACAGAAGAATTACAAAGCTGAATACACACACACACGCGCGCGCGCACGCGCTCACACACATTCACACAACACACACACACACAAACACGCACATACACAACACACACACACACACACACACACACACACACACACACACACACACACACACTCACACACACACACACACACACACTCACACACACACGCACACACAAATGTTTAAAAAAAAAAAAAAAAAAACCTGACCAAAAAAACACGAGTGCTTATTCCATTATCCTCGATATAAAAGAATGAATAAGCAAATAAGACAAGAGATGTGTGTGACCGAGTTAAAGTCATACTTTTTTTAAAGGTATAAAAACCTGAAAGATGTAAAGCTGTCTGTTGTCAGTTCAAAACACCCCTCCCCTCTTCAAACACTGCCCTGATAATAATGGCAAGTCAAACACTCCGGGTGTCCCATTTCCAACGGCCATTTTGTGTCCCACTTGTCATTGCGCATGCCCGACCTTGAGATATTGAGAGTCGGATTGTAAGAATGGTTGTGTTAGTTTAGGATGGTTTTGTGTGAGAGAGGAATGTCTCTATCAGAGTAAAGTGGAATTCCATGAGTAGGAAAGCCACTGATCATACAGCCTCTCACTTTGTTGTTGCCCCCAGTGTCAAGGGTTTAATCAAGAACTGGATAAAACCCTAACTGACAAAACCTATGGCCTAAGCCCAGCAAGTGCTGCAGCTACAAGTGCTACATCACTGAGCGTGTCTTTCAGTACTTGTGTCACTTAGTAGACAGAAAAAGATCAGTTTTTTTGTCTCTGGTTATTTGTTGTTGTTGGGTGGAGTTTTTCGGGGATTGGGGGTTAGGGGGGGGGTTGGGGGGTATGGAGTTAGTTTGTCTTTAGCTCAAATTGTTTTTATGGTGTTTAATTTATGTGTCTTATTATATATTTGTGCAATATCTTCATCATTCCTTGCAAAGAAATTGAGCTTGGTATTGTGTATTTTCTTTGGATTTTTGCCCACTCTGTAGCATTGTCAATTTGTCCTACGCCAACCATGGAATATAGCCCAAGGCCGAGGTACATTAAATTTCTGAGTGCTGAGCTCTCTCTCTCTCTCTCTCTCTCTGAAAAGAACACGACTTTGTCAGTTACCCTATCATTTTCAAATGTTTGCTGTAGCCTTGATTTTAAAAGACCCTTCAAGTGAAAATCAACAGAGATTGTTCCCTTTTCTCCCACTCTTTTTTCTATGACACCTTCAGTTCACAAGACAAATACATTTTTGGCGTGCGAGAAAGCGCGATGGAGTTAAAGTTGTGTTATCAAAAGTTATGAACCGTAAATGTAAAATTCATGTTCGTACAGGTGCAAGTTCAAATCACTCCCTCCCCTGCTCAAACATTCCCCCAGTAACAATGCTTATTCAAACATTACCGGTGTCCCATTTCTGTTCGCTGTTTTTTTCGCCAAGCTGTGGAAATCGCGCTTGTCTGGCCTTGAGATAGAGCTGAAGTGTGATTCTGGAATGCGGTTGTGTAAGAGATTATCTCCCCTTTCACATTTGATTGGCTCCCTTTAACACTGACTGGTGTTCGTGTTTGTTTTTAGTTTTAAATGTATCTGCCAAGATCTTGGTACGTGTGGAATCTTCGTTTATGCAATATCCCATGAGCTGAAACAAAAAGAAAACGGGGAGAAGGGGGTGGGGGGAAGCAGGTAGGGGAAGGGGGGGGGGGGGTAGAGATGGAGAAGCACAAATAAAGGGTACAGGGTGTTATGTAAGTTCACCAAGCTGTTACATGACCAATGCAAATAAAGGGCTGTGCTGTGGTCAGTCCTAGACTGTTAGTCTGCAGGGTGTGGTTGAGTGGCTATGATAGGTTACAGGTCTACCTCTTTGAAAGTAATGTGTATGTTTGGTCTGGGGTTCTTTTATTCTTTTTTTTGCAGGGGGGGGGGGGGAGGGAGCGTTGTAAAGGGGGTGATAGCATTGTCTGAGCTTAGCAGGGCACATAGTAATTTGTGAGGGTTTGGTTGTAGCACTGAATGTCAGAAGGGGGGGGGGGGGTAATCTACCATTTTACTTTTGGGTTGTTTTTTTTCCTCCATTACTATTTCCGCGTTAATACCGTTTCATTTATAGTTCTTTTACCGCGTGCTCTCTCTCTCTCCTCTCTCTCTCTCTCTCTCTCTCCTCTCTCTCTCTCTCTCTCTCTCACTCTCTCTCTCTCTCTCTCTCTCTCTCTCTCTCTCTCTCTCTCTCTCTCTCTCTCTCTCTCTCTCTCTCTCTCTCTCTCTCTCTCTTAAAATGTTAAGCATAATTTTCTTTTCTTTTGAATCTAGGACTAATGTTTATGTGGTAGTACCTTCTTTCCCATAACGAAGATACTGGTTGAGTTTCTTCCTACCTTTGCCAAAATACTATGCTGATATGATTTATTTTGTTGATAAATGGTGGTGGGATAACGTTTTCAGTTGCTTGACTCGTTATGTTTTTCTTGTTTGCTACTTGCTTATTTGTTTCTTCTTATAATAATCATCATTTAATTGTTGATTTTCTTATTTTAATGCCCGTGTGTGTATGCTTTTTGTTATTTTATTATTGTCTTTCTATCCTTGTTTTTTGTCTTTTGTTTGTTACTGTTGTTGCTGTCTCTTGTTTTGTTATTGAGGACTGAACCACCTGCTGCAAAGGGCTTCCTCTCCACTGACCTGTGGTCAAGCTGTCCCCCAGTGCGTTTCCTCTGACATGATAGGATCTCTTTATTTATTTGTTTAGTTTTCTATTTAGTTTTCTATTTATCTATTTACTCCTGTATATCAAGGATAATGGAATAAGCTCTCATGTGCTTTGTTTAAAATATCCAGCCCCCGAGTACACGCGCCTTTGTACATTTTGTCATCTGTTCCCACCAGTACAAAATGGCCTACTCTTACGAAAAGCGGAACAGAATTTAACGTGTGCGTAAGATATTCTGCTTGCGTTCGCACATGGGGCCTCGGTTTATCGTCTCATCCGAAGGACTTTTAGGGAGAGAGTATACCAGAAGGAGTGGGATAACGATGGCTGGTGCAGACCAGGTAGCATGTATTGTAGGTATGGTGGCATTGTCATCAGCCAGATCAGCCCTGTGCACCTGACTCTCACCATCAGTCACGTGTGGAGAGGTGTGGACCTGCCAACCAGTGACAAATCATGTCTGCAGTAATGACATAACCCACAGAGAGAGAGAGAGAGAACTCGAACTCGAACTCGAACTCGAAATTTTTAATGAGGGTAATTGGGTAAGCCAGAGGCTTCTTTACACCAGGCCCTCATGGGGACAAAATGAAAGAAATATGAATAAATCAATGAATTAATAAACAAATAAATGTAACATATTAAGAAAATCAGTCAGTCATATTACAATTCAATTATTGATAAATCAGAAAATCAATGAAGTACCACATAAGTGAACCAATCAAGTTACTAAACAACAATCAAACACGAAAAACTACCCTCTCTAACACCCCCTAGCCTAAACAAACAGTTCTTCCCCAAAGTCAAGATAAGATACACACACACAGGAACACACGCAAACACACGCACCACACAGACACAGACACACACACACAAACACACCCACACACACAAACACAGACGAGCACACACACGCACGCACGAACAAAAAAAACAAACACACACACACAAACAAATAAACACAATTACACCAACACGCACATACACACCAACACTCACAAACAAACACACTCACTCAATTACACCAACACACACTGGCGCTCGCGCATGCAAAGACAAATTATCCTGAATACATATCCATACGCATGTACATTTTTACCCATACAATGTGATAATTATGCTCATATAATAATCAAAATACGCATTAGATCCAATGCATATACATTCCAGGGCGTATCAATATTACTGACACAATTATCTGCATACAGACACGAATTAATAGTTGTACAATGTAAATTCTACAAAAGCATCAAATCTGGATTCAATGACCAGGAAAAATAACAACAACAACAACAACAACAACAACAACAACAACAACAACAACAAACAAACACACACACAAACAAACAAACAAACAAACAAACAAACAAACAACAACAACAAAAACTTTCGTAAACATATACACACACGCATGCATACGAACGCACACACACACACACACACACACACACACACACACCACACACACACACACACACACACACTACACACACACAAAACATACACACTCAAAAAACACAAATGTACACAAACACACACACACACACACGCGCACACGCACACACACACAAACGCGCACACGCACACACACACACACAACATACACACACACACACGCACAAACACAAACACACTTACACACAATACATACACACACACACACACACTCATAGATGAAGAGAAGCATACAAACACACATGCACATACACGCACAAAACACAAAAAACACACACACACACACACACACAACACACACACACACACACACACACACACACACACACCATCACACAAACATACACACACACACACACACACCATCACACACACACACAACAATGCACAATAAGCTTTCATAAACACATACACAAACTCATTCACTCACACGCAAAAATACACACAAACACATACACACTCAAAAAAACACAAATGCGCACTAACACACACATACACACACACACGTACGCAAACACGTACACAAAACAACACACAAAACACACACACACCAAAAACACAATCACACACAACACACACACACACACACACACACACACACACACACACAACACACACACACCACACACACACACACACAACACACGAGCACGCGCGCATGCACGCAAAAACGCACATTCACAAAAATAACATGGCATAGCACAAACGTCATTGTCGTCCCAAAGCACAATAAGCATCCTGAAAATGGAAACATCACTACACAGAAAGTAACAACAAAACAAAACAATGAAAAGTTGTTATTTTACATATATATATAATATATATATATATATATATATATATATATCACATATTCGTACTATATTTGGCATGAAAATTATTTATAACATTTCCATTAGATATCTGTAGTAATCCTTTTTGAATGATGTCAAAGTGCATTTGTTTTTGATGAAGGAAGGTATTTCATTCCATAATCTGCTACCTGAGTATACAAAGAGATGTCAAAAAAAAAATCAGTTCTAGGTCTAGGAGTAACAAGGATAATTTTATCTCGGATGCGTTTTACTGAAAATCTGTCACAAAGGTATTGAGGGGAAAGGTTGCTCATAATTTTATACATAAGTATGCCTTTATTGTAACGACATCTCATACCAAAAGGAAGAATATTAAGCTCTTTGTAATGACTTATTTCTAAGGAAGAAGATCTGAGAAGGATTAGTTTTAGTGAACGTCTGTATACACTGTCCAAGGTGTTTTAAGCAATTTTTACTAGCCAAGTCCCAGCAAGTTGATGCATAGTCAATGTCAGGTTGGATGTATGCATAAAAAAATAGTTTTCTGGTATGTTGGTCAAGAAAACGCTTAATTCTATTAAGTTGGAAAACTTTTTGGGCTATTTTCTTGGACAGTGTATAAACATGATTTGACCATGATAGGTTATTGTCAATATTAAGCCCAAGAAGCCTGTGTGAATTTACTTCTTCTAGTACATTATTGCAAATTTTTAAAGTATTCAAGTCACATAATTTAGTTTTAATGTTCTGACGTTTTTTGACGTGTTGTAACTAACATGAATTTCGATTTATTTGGATGTAGGGCCATATGATTAGAGTCTGTCCATGTTACAAGTTTATTGATGTCTTTTTGTAGATCTTTGCATACTGATTTCACATCTTTTCCTGAAATGTGCAAAGTTGTATCGTCAGCAAAAAGTTCACAACAAGAAGAAAGATGCAAAGGAAGATCATTGACGTATATTGTAAACAGTATCGGGCCTAGAACAGATCCCTGTGGAACACCAAATTTGACAGGCATTAGTGAAGATAGTAACGAATCATGAAGGACTGCTTGTCTTCTATTAGTAAGGAAAGAGGTTAGTAGTTTAAGCGCTTTGGGGGCCAAGCCATAGATTGTAAGTTTCCTTAACAAAAGATTCTGACAATAGTGTCAAAGGCTTTGGCAAAGTCCACGAAGACTACTCCTGTCAATAGATCATTGTTTATATTTAATGCCACTGTTCTAAAAGGTTACTGAGAGCTGTATGGCATGAATGATTTTCTCTAAATCCACTCTGATTTGGGTGGAACAAGTTATTGAATGTAAAATGTGATAGCAGATTGCGTTTGAGATGCTTTTCTAGAGGTTTGGACAAAGTAGATAGAATAGATATAGGCCTGTAGTTAGAAGGGTTGTTATTATCTCCAGATTTGAAGACTGGAATCACCTTGGCATCTTTAAAACTTTGAGGATACGAACACTTTTCAATGCAAAGGTTATAGATATATGTAATATGTTCAGTAATTATGGGTGCAGAGATACTTAAAATTTTACTGTCTAAGTCATCCACACCACGGGAGCTGGATTGTTTCAATAAACACAATTCTCTATAAACCTCACTAACACTAAGAAACTTAAAGTCAAGCTTAGTCTGTATTCCTTTAGAACAACAGTAGTCTTTTAGTGAATGCAAGTCATTATTTACTGAATTATTAGTATTGATTAGTCTTTCTGCTACAGTGCAGAAGTGTTTGTTCATGCATTCAGCAGATAAATTTATAGCTGAAGAAGGACATATTTTGGAAGTTTTACCTGATAACTGATTTATAGCTTTCCATATCAATTTAGGGTCTTTTTTATGAGCAATAAGTTCTGAAAAATACTTGTTTCTAGCTGCTCTTTTCATAGATGTCACTTTATTACGTTGCTGTTTGAACTGGTCATTTTTCCTGTTGACTTCAGTAATTATCACGAATAGCTATGGCTTTAATGATTTCATCAGATAGCCACGGTGGCTTATCTTTTGGCTTAACACGTTTAGTCTGAATAGGCGCATGCTTGTCAACAATAGAAGAAAAGATACGATACCAAGTAAACAGAGCTTTGTCAGGATCAGTATACTGATAAACATCAGTTGAAGCTTGCTGCACATAAGTCAGACATAAAAATATCAGGATTAAATGATTGGTAGCTTCGAAAAGATATACATTTGTGGCTACATTTAGGAATTTTAATACCTTTTTTTGACCAAGTCAGGCAAATTGGAAAATGATCACTAAAAACCAACAACTGGTACAGACATTTCTACTATATTAGCTGGTTGGTGGTATAAATATGATCAATTAGTGTCTCTGAATGGAATGTTTTTCTGGTTGGAGTGTCAACCATTTGGGATAGATTATATAAACTCAAATGTAAGTTTCCATTTGTCATGTGGCTTAAATTAGATCAATGTTAAAATCGCCAAGCAGAATTATCTCAGTTGCGTAATCTGATGCCTCGTCCATCATGAGACAAAAACGATCAAACCAGTTGACCCGTTTCGCTAGGATTTCTGTACAGAAATCCAAACAGAATAGGTTTATTTCCCTTTAATTGAACCTTCAACCAGACACATTCGATATTATATTTATCAGAAAAATTAACCTGAGTGTAGTTAACAGACCTATGTACATATATTACCAAACCTGTTTTCAAGTTTTGTTTTAGCATCTTTTCTAATAATGTTGTATTCAGGAATTGATATTACACTGTCAGCAATTTTATCAGATAAACGAGACTCTGAAAAGCCAAAAACATGGAAGTGGTCATTTGAATTAGACAGAATAGAAGAAATATCAGATACTTTATTTAACAGATGACATATATTCAGGTAGCCTATTCTTAATCCAAATTTGCTCAACCATTTATCAGTACTGACATTGTTAGTCATAGTTGTTAGAGATGGAAAATATCAGCACAACCTCAAGGACCCTGTATTTTGGGTATGTAAAGGATTCTTGAACTAGCAATTATAAGACAATAGAATTTAGATCAAATACAAAGCAGGCACGAACAGTCAAAGCTTACTAGTAATATTCAAAACATCCAACTGTACATATATGCGCAAAGTGTAGTGCACACAAAAGATATGTATATAATTAGCAGAGAGCAAACAGAGATGTTAATGGGAAGAACAAAAACAAAATTCACCCAAACTCCAACAACAAGCAAAAAACCAAATTCTGAACTGGAGAAAAGAACAAAAAACCCCAAAAAACAATCACGCTTCAGTAACCTGCAGACTCAAGGCAGTCTGTAATGTTCAAAATACAAAAGCTTTCTCCTGCGATAAAGACAAAGACGTTCCTTTCCTTTGATCTCTTCTCAGATTTGCAACAATCTCTTCAGTGTCCCCAGTCCATGATTCCGCTGGCACAATTGATCCACCAGGTGAGAATCATCATAAATTTAATACTGTACAAAAAGGCAAGGAAAATACCAAGGGCCTCAGGAGAAAACAGACAAACTAAGACACTAATAAATTTAAGTAACTAGAAAGTTTTCCTTGATATTATTAACAACATGCATAAAAAGTAACCAAATGTCTCCTGCTATGATTTCAACACTCAATTAGACATGAGACAACCACATTGATAAGGAATTCAATAAGAGTATTTAAAATTAAAATGACCGCCATGTCCCCAACCCACCCTTTTTTTTTATCCATCAGCGTTTTACTTAAAACCTAGCATCTCATTAAGATACCAGTTGCGATGCTAAGTTAATCAATTGCTGTGCATACTGATGGGCAGGATTGCTGGATAGCCAACCCTGTGGGTTTGAATGACCAAAGGGTACAGGGGGGTAGTAATGTGAGGCAACAGGGTTTGAAGGAAAAGAAGGTAGTCTAGAAATATGGTCTCTATCTTGGAGACCATAAGGAGGAAACTGACATTGAACTGGAAATTTAGGAGGGGGATACTCTGAGTGCATGAAAGGTGGTTGTTTTAGTACAGGGCGGAAAGTTGGTGGAGCCCTTGGGGCAGAAAATAATGGCTGTAAATTTACATCAGTCAGTGGCTGGGTGTGATCAGCAACAAAGGATACATTGTTATTGGAGGGTTCTTGAATCTCCAAGGTTGCTGGTCCCCCAGATGAAGCTGGAGGATGATGATCCAGCTTGGGAAGTCCAGGCTGGTGGCTGCCTTCTTGACGGTAGAGGAGGGAAGTCCACTGGAGACATCATGGCTGGAACACCTCGGCCCCTGGTAGAACTTGTGTGCCTGAGGGGTCTGTCCCATTCAGCACGGAGATTTCCTTGTGCCACCCCCTATGTTGTTTGTGAAAGGGGGATGGCCACTGGGAGCACCACCCTGATCTTTAAGAGGTAACATATTATTCAAATATGTATCATCAGAACTAAGATGCGGTGGCTGGGGGAGGGCTTGTTTGAAGGTAACAGCCAGGCGGGCTGTACCTTTAGCGCTAGGATGAAAATTATCCTTATACAGGGCTTGGCGAGGAGCACCATTTTTTGTGATGAATGTTTGGTAGTTATCCAGCATGTTTGTCTGTGATCTTGAGCAATGCTGCATAAAGGTTTTGGTTAGAAGGTTGCAACAGTATTATTTAATGCGTGTCTGCCCCGTGCTGGAATGATTGAGCTAAAAGCTACATATGCATTTGGAAAACAGGTTTTGCTTAGCAAAATAATTTTAGACCAGGTTTGAATCGAGATTTGTCCATTTGAACAATCGTTAATTCCCACATGTATGATGACAGTATTGATATTTTCTTGTCTGTTGAAGTCCTGTAACCAGTTTAACAGATCTGCCACAGTTAGTCCAGGGATGCAGATTTTAAAAGAGTGGATCATTAGTTTTCCCAGTCTTTTGGGATTGATGTATCTGATGACAGAGTCACCAATCAGAAGAAGGAGGCTGTAGCTGGGATGGTTAGTTCTTTTAAGATTTGCTGTGAAGTTTTTCCTAGTTCAGAGTGAAGTTGTGTGCTTGCATGATTAGGATTTGGCAGGACTTTGGGAACAGTGGATTCAGAGCTTGGAGAAAAGTTTTCGCTCTTATTACCTTTGGGTTGTCCCTCATCCTGACTGAGATGAGAAAGCAGCTCATAACGGTTTTGGATTGGCACAGTAAGTGTCGGATTTAATACCTTTAGACTGAGTCTCAGAACTGTTTTCTACTTCTGTATTGTCATTTAACAACAGTTGGGTGAACAGAGAAGGTGTCTTCAACTATTGTGTGGACAGGTGGAGGTGAGAAAAGAGGGTTGTCAGGAAGAATTGCCCAAGTATCTTTGTCATTGTCACAGCCATTGGCATCACAGTCAGTAGGAAAGTCACATTGTGTAGACACAGTATTAGTCTGAGGGCTTCTTTTCTTCATCTGTTTTAATTTCAGAGTGGATTGTACCTAAACTTGTTTTGATTGATTTGTTATCTTTAATCACGTTATTTATTGAGAGGTCAAGTTTTAACAAGCTGGCTTTAATGTTTACCACTGTAGAAACAAGAGATTCAACTGTCTTGTCAAACTGTCGTTTCAGCTCATTTTTAATAGACACTTTGGAGTTTTCGATGCTGGACATGAAATCAGCATCACGCTCAGCTTGAGCAGCTTGCAGACTTTCAAGAGCTGTTTCCATGTAATGGAGTTTGTCAGAAATGTCCTTATTAGCATGCTGTGAAGGGCACAGCGTCCTTCTCCTATAGCGTTTTGCTTGCTTTGCCAGTTTAGGAGTCTTTTTCTCACACTGTTTCTGGATTCAGCAGCAGCATTAGGGTTTGAGCAATGCTGTCACTTAAACTAGGATATAGTCTGATGAGCATTATCTAGATCATTGTTTTGATCCAGAAAATCATCAGCTTGTACGTCTTTTGTCTCCTCAGAGTCCAGGTGACAGAAGAGAAAAGTCCTCCATATCACCTAGTAGTCTTTTCTCAGGAGGCAACTGTTCTGGAGAAACAATAGTATCAGGGGAAGAACACAACATGGGGAGTAATTGTAGTCCAGCTGCAAGCTGGTGGCAGTAACTGTACTGCACTGTCGTTTTCTGACAGAAAAGTCAGAGGATGAGAAAGTATTTTGTCATAAAAATGTTTGAGTGTCATCAACATGGCAGTATTCCAGCACTGCATCTTTTAGCATTTTAGAGAGAGAGAGAGAGAGAGAGAGAGAGAGAGAGAGAGAGAGAGAGAGAGAGAGAGAGAGAGAGAGAGAGAGAGAGAGAGCCGTAAAACAAAGAGAGCACTTCCGCACTATGGCGAGAGATGAGGGGTGGCTCAGTGCTGCTGGTGGCAGTCTTGTTTTTTCAATTCTGTCCTCTGCAGGTGACTGATACGTGCATGTAGCATACGTGGGTGTGTCACTAATATTCAAAGATTGTTTCTCTGTGTTAGTCTGTCTGCCTGCCTGACACATTTCTCTCTCTCTCCTCCTCTCCCTCTCATCTCTCTCTCTCTCTCCTCTCTATCTCTCTCTCTCTCTCTCTCTCCTCCTCTCTTCTCTCTCTCTCTCTCTCTCTTGTTGCCTAAACATGTTACCATCCATATTGAGAAATACCTTATTCACTATTTGTACTATTTAATAATCATGTGTTGAAAGCAGTTAATTTGTATAACCTTTTAATCTTCAAGTAAGCTGAATAACTATGTCCATCATGATTACAAAATAGTTATGAACGTATTTTTAATGACCATAAATGCATAATCATAAGATTCAGGTACTAGAATATGTATGTCCTAATATATATGCCTTATAGCGGATGGATTCCTTTTGTGTTCCGTTACAT
>JASPKP010003644.1:2500-10000 GCA_030674155.1 Stramonita haemastoma
GTTTTGTTGAATGTATCCCTTTTTTTTCTTTAAAATATTGGTTGAACTGCTGTTGGTGGTGATGCTGGTATGTAGGGGTAGGGAGGGGGGTTCTTAGCTTTATTCCCTGATCAGGCAAGGGCCGGATGAAAAAAAGTATGTAATGCTTACTCTGTAACACCTTGAAAAATAAAGATTATTCATTCATTCATTCATTCTCTCTCTCCTCTCTCTCTCTCATCCTCTCGTCTCTCTCCTCTCTCTCCTCTCTCTTCTCTCTCTCTCTCTCTCTCATCTCTCTCTCTCTCTCCTCTCTCTCTCTCTCTCCTCTCTCTCTCCTCTCTCTCTGCCTCTGTGTGTGTGTGTGTGTGTGTGTGTGTGTGTGTGTGTGTGTGTGTGTGTGTGTGTGTGTGTGTGTGTGTGTCTGTAGAAAAGGAACGTGCAATCTTTGCTGTGTTGATCAATGAGGATGACACAATCAGGGGGAGAGGCTCGTCTCTTTCTTGTCTGCCTGTCTGCCTGTCTGCCTGTCTGCCTGTCCTGTCTGTCTACCTATCTGTCTGTCTGTCTGTCTGTCTGACTGTCTGTTTGTCCTGTCTGTCTGTCTGTCTGTCTGGTCTGTCTGTCTGTCTGTCTGTCTGTCGTCTGTCTCTCTCTCTCTCTCTCTCTCACCTCTCTCCTCTCATCTCTCCTCCTCTCTCTCCTCTCTCTCTCTCTCTCCTCATCTCCTCTCATCATCTCTCTCCTCTCTTCTCTCTCTCTCCTCTCTCTCTCTCCTCTCTCTCTCTCTCTCTGTATGTGTTTACGCGGGTGTTCATGTGTGCGTATGCGGGAGAGTACGTGTTTGTTTTCTGAGAATAATATAAATATGAAAGGAAAATATAAGTGTAATTTTTGTGTGGTTTTTGGGGGCGCTCACGGGCAAAGCGCGTGGGATGTAAGTGGGTGTGTTTTTTCCAAACATACCATAAAAAAACTTTCATGTGGGAACCCATTTCAATAAAGTCAGTTCAAACTGAACATAAAAAAATCAGAACAACAAGAACAAAAACCAAAAAGGGGTCGTAACTTTATAACCAAAAACTTTGCTTCTAAACACGCCCGGGATTCGCCAAAAGCCGCTTTAGCAAAACTAAAATGGGAAAAAGGGGAAGGTGTCCCCTAACCTGTGTGGGCGCAGGGGGGCGAGGCATCAGAGACCCCCAGCTTCTCAAAAGGCCCGCATAATTTAGGACGGGGCCCAACTCCTCTCCCCCCGGGGTTTACCTTCCCTGACCCTAAAGAGAGGGGAGGCAAAACCCCCTTTCAGCGGGTGAACTAGGGGCTGCACTGAAAACCAAGGCGCGGGAAACGGGCCCCCATCCACTTGGTTATTTTACTTGGTAACTCGTTAAACTTGGTTTAAAATCGATTCTGCTAAGCATTGGCTTGGGCAAAGCGAACTATTTCTCTGAAAACCCCGAGCAAAAAGGTTGATGGGCACAAAGCTTTCGAGAACCCATCACAGGCAGGCAGGCAGGCAGGCAGGGGACGCTCTTTTTCCCCCGTAAAATCTTTGGTCCCCTCTTCTCCTTGCAAAGATGGCTGGCTAAGGGTGCATGCATTAAAGGGCTAAAAACGGGTGCACTGGACACACCCGACCTCCGTCATTTAAATTAACGGGTTTTTTCTTCTTCTTTTTCTTCTTTCTTCTTTTTCCCCCTTCTTCCTTTTCTTTCTTCTTCCTTCTTCTTCTTTCTTTTCCCCGGGTTTTTGAACCTTAGGAGCAACTATTGGGTTTTCTGTTTTTTGAAAAATGGGGTCAACTGCCGTTTAAACACCGACAAGGCAGGCCCAGCGCTTCCCCACTTTTTGTAAGAGAGAGAATTGTTTTTTTTTTTAAAGTTTTTTTTGGAAAAAGAAAAAACAGGAAATGGGAAACCAAAACGGAAGAAAACAACAAAGAAGGGGGTGACAGGAAAAAAAGGAACAAGGAAAAAACAAAAAGAGTGATCGGGAAAAAAGGCAATTCTAGTACAAAAAATTTAGGAAACGATGGGGAAAGCAACACCCGAGAGTGGAAAGCCTTTGGGGGGAGCGATCAGGGTGCGGAGGACCGTAGGGAAATGGGGGAAAACGGTTGCAAAATTTTTCAGTGGTGCCCCCACAAATCTTCTGGACTACGGGACAGGTTTAAGGTGAAAGGGGAAGGAAACGGGTTATGGAGGAAAAATGCATTTTTTTTCCTTTTTTAAAAGAAAATTCGTGCACCAAAAATCCGTTTTTTTTCAATTCTATCTATCTATCCCGTATCGGCGACCGTGGGGCACCCCTAAAGACTTGACAACCATTTTCCCCCTCCTTTCCCCTCCTCTGTTCTCCCCTTTTTCCAAAATTTCTTTGAGTTTTAAGGCCTGTCCTTTGGGCTAAAGAACCTCCCATCTCTCCTTGGTCTGCCTCTTTTTCTTCCTCCGGGACAGTGCCTTGCAGATGTTTTTTTACAAGCCTTTTGATCTTGTGACGGGCCATAACATTTAACTTGAAGTTGAAAATTATTAGCTTTTCAATAATTTAACTGTGTAATGAAATACTAGAGGTCAGAAGAAAAAAAAAATCTGACACAAGCTGACCAGCGGAACTTAACCTTGCTGACCACCAGAATCAAACTAAAAAAACCGCACAAACCCACACAAAAACCCCAACAACACACAGACCACACAGACACACAACACAGACACCAGACACAGACACAGACACAGAACCCCGACACAGAACACCACACACACACACCAACACACACCAACACACACACACAAAAACCAAACCCTTTAGCCTAAAAACCATTTTTCTTTTCTTTTCTTCTTCCCCCAGCGTTACCCTCCCCCCAACACGACGACGCCCCCTTTCTGTACCCGGAATTCCGGTTCCTGTACAGTGACGTTTTTCCGGCGGGGAAAGGGGTGCCCGCCCTCAGCCCGACACCGCCTTCCTACGACCCGCCTGTCCTCCTCCCACCGCTTCAACCTCGCCCCCCCTCCCCCCCCCCCAAAAACCCCACAACCCCGCCCCTCCTCCCCTTCCTCCCCCCCAGCAGTCAGCGGAACACTCCACCCGGAGGACCAACCCCCCGCAGGCGTCAAACTTTCCCCCTCCCCCCCTGCACGCCCCCTCACTTGGCATGACGTCACGGGGCCGGGGGTGGAGCCCGTCACGCGGACGATTTAAATGACCGCCTGGAAGACCGGGGGCAGGGGGAGGTGGGGGACAGCGCCTTTTCCCATGGGAAATGCTCCGCCCCTCATCCTCCAGGCCTCGAGGGGGAGCTCCCCCGGCAATGTACGGCCGGAGCTCCCCGGATGCCATGGCGGAACTAGCGCGGGGGCAGTTCGGCAGGGTTTTGGGGGTGTCACCCTTGCCCTCACGGCAGACCCCGCAAGTGCCACGCGGGGATGGACTCGACCCGGGAGCTCCCCCCCAGGGTTTTTAGACTCCCCGCCGGGTCCGAAACTTGGGGGAGGGGGACCTCCGACACCCTCAAGGTCGTGTCCAACCCGGGCCCCCCGCGCTCAGAGGAGCGCAGTATTTGGGCATCACGAGGCTCCAACTTTACGGGCCCGTGCCGCTCCGCAAGATCTTTCCATTTTGTTTTCCGGGGTCCCACAAGGGGTGGGGTGGTTGAGTCGTTGTCCCCTCATTGCACACAACATCACCACCACCACCACCACATCCCATCTCTCCCACCGACAGGGATCGCACACACTGCATCCCCCGGGTAGGAGAGCAACGTGCATAATGAGTGATGAGGGGGGTAGGGGGGTTGTCTGATGTTGGGGTTTGTAGTTTGGGGGTATGTATGTTGGTTGTTTGTGTGGTTTGTGTGTTGTGTGTCTGTGGTGAATGGGTGTTGTGTGGTGTATGTTGGTTGTGGTTTTTAAAGTTGTGTCCCCTTTTTCTTCTGTCGTCCTGTCTTTTCTGCTGTCTGTTGCTGCCCCTGTCTGTCTGTCTGTCTGTCTGTCTCTCTCCCTCCTCCCCTCCTCTCTTCAAATTCTCTTCCCTCTCTCTCCTCTCTCTCTCTCTATCTCCTCTCTCTCCCCTCTTCTCTCCTCTCTCTCTCTCTTTTTCCCCCCCTCTCTCTCCTCGTATCACTGTTCAAGAAAAAAACAAATTTAAAAATATGTACAAAAAATTAGAAAAAAAACCCGAAAATTTAAAAAATTCTTTTTTTTTTCTTAAAAACGCAACTCTGAAAAAGCTTCCTTGTTTTTTTTTTTTTTTTTGAAATTGCTCAACCTTGCAACCCTCTTCGCTCCCAAAATAAAGAAAAAGTAGTTTTCTGAGATTTCAAATTTCCTAACTCCCTACGAAGAACGGTACGAACCCAAACAAACAATTCTTTAAAGAGAGAGAGAGAAAGAGAGAGAGAGAGAGAGAAAGAGACAGAGAGAGAGAGAACAGACAACAACAGACAACAGACAACAGACAACAACAACAGAAGACAGACAACAGACAGACCCCCAAACAAACTAGACAAAGCTTTTTCCTAAGGCTTTCTACATGACAATATTTTTCGGGGGAAATGACACCTGCAACACGATCAGACACAGAAGTCAGCATAAAGGCTGCTCCCGTCATTAAATATTCATCTGCTCCCTAAAGTGCTACAAGTGAAAGAAGAGGAAAGGTAAGATGGGGGGGGGAGTGGGGGGGGGGGGGGTAAAATGATTCAAGGTCAGAGGAAGCAAACGGAGTTAACACAGGGATTTCTCCCCCTACAGCCCCCCCACTCCGGAAATTATTCGTCTCTTTTCAACACAGCTCTATTATTTATGGATCAGTGTGCTGAGTGAATAGTGACGACACTCATCATAAAAAATTTGACTAATGCTCATCATAGTGAAAAATTGTCCATCGTAGGAAAAATTCTCCCATTGCCCAAGCTTACCATGTACCAATGTCCACCATAGTGCCCAAATGTCTCACCATATGACCAATGTCTCATCATAATGACTAACATTTCCACCATTTTTACTAACAAACATTTCCACCCCCCATCACACAAACCCCCACACACACACAAAACACACACACACACACACAAAACACACACCACACCACCCACCACCACCACCACCACCACCACCCACCCACCACCACCACCACCAACACCACCACCAACAATCCCCACCAACTTTCCCAAACACCCCTACTACCACAAACACCAACATAACCAAACCAAACCAAAACCTACAACTCCTTTCCAATTTTCAGGGGAGGACCCCCCTCGGCAGAGGGTCTCACCGAACTCTTTTCCATCCCAAACGGCAGTGAAGGGGGGGGGACCAGGAGGGGAGGAGGGGGGGGGGACACAGGGACCACCATGCGAGTCCCCCCCCCAGCTCCCTCCTCGGCCCCACGCGCCCCTGGGGGGGGGAGGAAGGTGACCTACGGGGGAAAGGGACAATCGTTTTCAGGTGCAGCACCCCGCAGTGGCCCCCCCACCCCCGACCTGGCGGCGGCGTCGGGCCCCACGTGCAGTACATCTGGCCAACGGCAACTGCAGAGGGTGGTGCGGGATCCAACCATGTGATTGGTTTTTTTAGCGCACTATAAGCGCACGTAAAAAAACCCCACGGCAACAATCCGGCAAAATTCGTTAAAAAAAGCCACTCTAAATGAAACAAAAACTTTTCACGGGAAAAAAAAAAAAAAAATGGGGGGGGCGCTGCACTTGTGGCGCCCCCCGTCCCCGGGAGAGCCCCCCAAAATTCACCGCAGAGAAATCTGCTGTGACATAAATGTACAAAATACCAAATTTTTTTTTTAAAACAAAAAATACAAAATGTGGGGGGGGGTTTAGGGGGGTGAGGTGGTGGGGTGGGGGGGTTGGTGGAGGGGGGGGGGGTTGTGGGGGGGGGGATTTGGGGGGTTTTGTGTGGGGGGTGTGGGGGATGTGGGGGGGTGGGGGTGGTTGTGGGGGGTGGGGGTTGGGGGGGGATTGGTATTTGTATGTTTTTGGGGATGGGGGGGTTTTGTATGGGGGTGTGAGGTTTTTTGTGTGGGTGTCACAATACCACACTTTGTTGTCTTCTTTTTCACATCATTTCCACTTTCTTTGTCGATTATTCTCTTTCTGTCTTTTTTTTTTCTGCCGTTCTGTCTATCTCTATCTGTGTATCTTCTGGGGTATATTTTGTCACCATCTTCCCAGTCTCTCTGTCTTCGTTTCTGTCTGTCTCTGACCCTGTTTCTGTTTTGTCTGTCTATCTGCCTGTCTGTCTGTCTGTCTGTCTCTCACCAGAAGAGAGAGAGAGAGAGAGAGAGGAGAGAGGAGAGAGAAGAGAGAGAGAGAGAGAGAGAAAGAGAGGGGAGAGAGAAGAGAGAGAGAGAGAGAGAGAAGAGAGAGAGCAGGTAGCATTGCTAAATCAATGACCCTCACGTGAAGATCTGCTTCTGCAAAGTAAAACACACTAATTCCAGGTCTTAAAGTTTCGACAAAATCTCTTCTTTTTTTCTTGTGTGATTGTATACGTATACTTCAACAAAAAGCAGGGTTTTTACTTTCTGTCATGTATACTTAAAAAAAACTGTCTTTTTTTGCGAAACTTTTTGGGGATGAAAGCAGAAGAACGGAATTTTCTGTTCCCTGTGAGAAATGGAGTTACGTGTTTTACCATGTGTCACGTTGATGACAGTGATGTTGTCAATGGGAGGATTTGCTAGTACTCCTGTGTGTGTGTGTTGTGTGTGTGGTGTTGTGTGTGTGTGGTGTGGTGTGTGTGTGTGTGTGTGTGTGTGTGTGTGGTGGCGTGGTGTTTTTTACGTTGTGTGGTGTGTGTTATTATGTGGTCTGTGTGTTGTTTTTAAAGTGTGTGTATTTGTATGTGTGTCTGTGTGTATGCGTTGTGTATGTTTGTGTGCGGCGTGCGTGCTGTGTGTGTGTGTGTGTGTGGGTTGTGTGGTGTGTGTGGTGTGTGTGTGTGTGTGGGGTGTGTGTGTTTACGTGTGTGTGTGTTATTATGTGTGTCTGTGTGGTGTTTATGTGTGTGTATTTGTATTGTGTGTCTGTGTATGCTGTGTGGTATTTTGTGTGCGTGCGTGCTTGCGTGCTTTGCGTGCGTGTGTATGCGTGTGCGTGGTGTGTGTGTGTGTGTTAGTGTGTGTAATGTTGTGTGTGGGGTTTTGGTGCTGATCTGTCTAGACTCATCGATCGGGGTAGGGAAGCAGCGTGGCGTGTGCTGATCACACCCTGTTTGATCAGGTACAGCAGACAATTGGCATGCCTGTGCACTGCGGGGGTTTGAGCCTGCATGCTTCATCTGGATTACCTGTTGTATAAGTAGTCATTCTCATTAGTGGTAGTAGCAGCAACAGCAGCAGCAGCAGCATGGTAGTAGTTGTAGTATCATCATCGTCATCATCATCATCATCAGCAGCAGCAGCAGCAGCACCATTGTTATGATCACATTGTTTCATCATTGGATAATCGTGTAAATAAGACTTTTTTCGAAGTAAACGTGAAATATCGGCATAGGCATGTAAAAG
>JASPKP010003644.1:12500-19356 GCA_030674155.1 Stramonita haemastoma
ACAGTGTGTTATATCAGTTTGGTTTATGTCATAAAAATGTATGCGGATGTTACCGGTGTGTGTGTGTTTGTGGTTTTACTTGGGTCAGTCTATGACAGGCTGACGTCTTGCTAACTTTTTGGCGCTTTTATTGTGATGGGTGCGTTCTGATATTCGGCTATTGTGTTGTGGGTATTATTTCCGTGATGCTCATATATTTATATGTTTACCGTTTTATTGTATGGTTTGTGTCCGCTTGAATTTCTCTGTCTATGAGACAATGAATTATTTTGAGTTTGAATTTGAACAAGTGCAGGTAGCCACTTACAACTTCTCAATCATTTTTGAAAATGATTGATCAAATATTCAGTGAACAAAAACAATATTTGACAGGATAAAGAAAGCTGACTTAAACCTCTCACTTTTTGTGGCATACAAGACAGGTGTTGCAGCAAGTTTATGACAGAGAACAAACGCATAGCTTCACTTCTCCATACTCCCTTGACATCGCAGCTTCGCTGCATCAGAAGCATCGAAAAGAAGAAAAAAAATCACACGTACATAATAATAATATACCTGGGAACCTTCAAACAAACCGAGCTGGTGCAATAAGCGTGCTGGCTACAGTAAAACGGCCTCCAAACAAGATGTACGACACTGAGTGCAGCAAGCAACGGTGCTAAAACGGCCACAAAACACGACGTATGAAGTTCGGCGTGTGAGCCATTAAGCTGATGCTGCTCTTTGATCGTGGCTTTAAACGGCTCTGATTAGACACTGACTGACACCCGCCTTAACTGCTGCCCCGTCACTGAAGGTGTCATGGCTGGCTGTTTGGCCACAGCTGCTGGTAACAATTAGTACTGCTGCTGCTGCTGCTGCTGTTACTAACAATTATCACTGCTGCTGCTGCTGCTGCTGTTACTAACAATTATCACTGCTGCTGCTGCTGCTGCTGTTACTAACAATTATCACTGCTGCTGCTGCTGCTGCTGTTAATAACAATTATCACTGCTGCTACTGTTACCATTAATAAGTATTATTACTGCTACTGTTACCGTTAATAAGTATTATTACTGCTGCTGTTACCATGAATAAGTATTATTACTGCTACTGTTACCATGAATAAGTATTATTACTGCTACTGTTACCATGAATAAGTATTATTACTGCTACTGTTACCGTTAATAAGTATTATTACTGCTACTGTTACCATGAATAAGTATTATTACTGCTACTGCTGCTGCTGCTTCTCAATGTTACTGCTGCTGTTTCTGCTGCTACCACTGCTTCCAACGTTGCTTTTGTTGCTGCCACTGTTGCCGTTTCTTGATGTCAGAGTTGCTGCTGTTATTTCTTGATGCTACTGCTTCTGCTGTTATTGGTTTTATTAGGTTCGTGTGATGAACAGAACTGGGTATGAGTGTGTATGAAAGTCTTTCAAAAGGATGGGTACAGTCTTACCCAGAGAGTACAGTGCGCAAAAATACATAGTGTGCACCGCAAACGCTTCGTATCATAATTGATGACTGCTTTATAGTTGCTGTGTTTCCTGCGCTTTAATCCATAGAAATAAAAGCCGCAGTATGAATAATTTATTCTTTATCTTGTTGTTGTTGTTGTTGTTGTTGTTGTTGTTGTTGTTGTTGTTGTTGTTGTTGTTGTTGTTGTTGTTGTTCTTCTTCTTCTTCTTCTTCTTCTTCTTTCTTCTTCTTCTTTCTTCTTCTTCTTCTTCTTCTTCTTCTTCTTCCATTTCATCATCATCATCATCATCATCATCATCATCATCATCATCATCATCATCATCATCATCATCATCATCATCATCATCATCATGACAACCCATTTACCAAGATTTGACAAACTTGCAACCCCCCCCCCCCCTCTCTCTCTCTCTCTTAGTTGGACCTGCTCTCGTATGGCCTCCTCCTCAGGTCAAAAGATAGGCACATAGACCACAAGATATTGATCAAACATTTAAGCATACATAATTATAAGAGTCATTTTTCAAACATTTAAGCATATATACGTTTGTTTGTTTGTCCGTCGTGTTCGACGATGACCTCCAAAACAGCAGAGGAGACAGCTGCTGTTTTAGACACTTGGCAGAAATTTGATTATAGTGGAGAGACCTTGCTCACAGTACATCCCCACTCATATAATTATGTATGTATGTATGTATGTATGTATGTATGTATGTATGTATGTATGTATGTATGTATGTATGTATGTATGTATGTATGTAATGTATGTATATATGTATGTATGTATATATGTATGTATATGTATGTATTTTTATATATATAATAATATATATATATATTATATATATATATATTATATATATATATATATATATATATATTATATATATATGTGTGTGTGTGTGTGTGTGTGTGTGTGTGTGTGTGTGTGTTGTGTGTGTGTGTGTGTGCGTGTAATCCACACATAAACTTCCTGACAACCCGAGTATTTGACCCATGACGAAATATTGTGCAACCCTGCCCTGTTATTTCTTTCTTCTCATGGAGTTAACATCAGTGCCGACGCCACTCCCCCCCCAAAGTCCTTCGGATGAGACCATGAACCGAGGTTCTGTGTGCGAACGCACGCACAACATCTTACGCACACATTAAAACCTGTTCCGCTTTTGGGAAGAGTAGGCCAATCGTGTGCCTGGTGGGAACGGATGACAACATTGACAAAACTACATACACACAGGGACTGGATGTAAACAAAAAGCAGATGAGTGCTTATTCCATTGTCGTCGAAATAAAAGAATAAAAAGTTGTTGTTTTTTTAATAAGAAAATCCTAGTGTCATTAACTATTGTTCTCTGCATACACCACTGTCTCGTGTGGTTACAACATGGTGATTAATAGAAAGAAAGACTAGACTTCAAACCCAGTTTTATATAATACTCATTTTCTTTGTTCGTTACGTGCAAGGATAATGCTCCTTTTTTTTTCTTTTCCAGTGTGACGTCACCCTTGATGTCATACATTTAATGACGTCTGCATGTGTGTGTGTGTGTGTGTGTGTGTGTGTGTGTGTGTGTGTGTGTGTGTGTGTGTGTGTGTGTGTGTGTGTGTTTGTGCGTGCGTGCGAGTGTGTGTGTGTGTGTGTGCGTGCGTGCGTGCGCGCGTGCATGCGTGCACCGCGCGTGCGTGCGTGCGCGTGCGTGCGTGCGTGTGTGTGTGTGTGTTTGGCAGGAAGTGCTGTCAGCGGAAGTGGTTCCACCTCGGGAGATCAAGGGCATTAATTACTGCACGGTGTTCGGGTTAATGGCCTTTTTCGTCATCGCCATAGTGACGCTAATTTTCGTCTTCAGAGTCTTCTACTGACGTCACGTGGACCCACCGGTGTTTGGCCCCCAGCCTGAAAGTCTGTTTCACCTGGTCTCTGTTCTGTGCTGGATGGTGCGTTTGTTGCTTTGTCGTTGTTTCTATGTGGCGTTTTAGTAGAATAGTTTGTATTATTATTGTTATTATTATTATTGTTATTATTATGATGATGATGATGATGATGAGATGATGATGATGATGATGATGATGATGATGGAATCCAGTTTCAGGTGCGTGGGGGGGGGGGGGGGTAAGGGGGTGAGAGAGAAAGAGGGACGGAGGGGGAGACAGAGAGAGAGAGAGACAGAGAGAGAGGCATAAATGTTATGTTATAGTTGTTGTTGTTGTTGTTGTTGTGGTGGTGGTGGTGGTGGTGGTGGTGGTGTGTGTGTGTGTGTGTGTGTGTGTGTGGTGTTTGTGTTGTGTGTGTGTGTGTGTGTGTTGCGCGCGCGCGCGCTACTCTTCTAAACGGCGAAAAAGGTTTTTAACGTGTGCGCCAAGATGTTCTGCGTGTGTTCACATACGGCTGGGATCTCGTGTTTAATAGTCTTGTGCCAAGGGACCCCCCCCCCCCCCCCCCTCTCTCTCTCTCTCTCTCTCTCTCTCTCTCTCCTCCTCTCTCTCCTCCTCTCTCTCTCTCTCTCTCTCTATCTACTCTCTCTCTTTAGATAGATAGATAGATAGATAGATAGATAGATAGATAGATAGATAGATAGATAGATAGATAGATAGATAGATAGATGCGTGTGTGTGTTGTGTGTGTGTGGTGTGTGTTTGTGTGTGTGTGTGTGTGTGTGTGTGTGTGTGTGTGTGTGTGTGTGTGTGTGTGTGTGTGTGTGTGTGTGAAAAATCACTGGAGCGGCGTGGGACCAGCATGAGAGGTATATAGTTAGGGCCTGACACACAAAGAGAGTAAGGCAGGAAAAACAGGAATCATAATAATGAGAAAACTGATGCGTTGTTTACTAATGCGCTTTGTTATAAGGAACGAGAATGCTTTGGAAGTTTTGTGCATGAAATGATGAGTTTATTCATTTTTTTTTTTTGATTCTTTTATATCGAGGATAATGGAATAAGCAATCAAGTGCTTTTTTCATCCACTCCCCGTGTGTATGCAGTTTTGTAAAAATTGTCATCTGTTCCCACCGGCACAACGATAGCCTACTCTTACGAAAAGCGGAACAGGATTTAACGGGTGTGCAAGATGTTCCGCGTGGGTTCGCACACGGGGCCTCGGCTTACAGTCTCATCCAAAAGATTTTTGGGGGAGAGTTGAGTCAACTTGTGTTATTGCGATATATCTTCATAATTTATGTGTTACATAAAATATGGTGAATATCTTGTGTACGTGATTTATCTTCATGATTTATATGTGTTACATAATAAAACGATGAGTATGTTGTGTTTACGTGATAATATCTTCATATTATAGATGTTTGCATGAAATAATGATGAGTACCTGGGCCTTTTTTTTGTATCTGTGTGGGACAGTAATTATAATATTCATGAACGTGATACAGAACCATGACCCACAGGCAAAACCCCGGAATAATGAATCCGTGTGATAAACAGTGTGCAAAGACTTGTCTGCAGCATTTTAGTGATGATGTCTGGGATACAGATTCTCACAGCAAGTCAGTCTGACTTGGTGCATTGTCAGCTTAAAAATTTGGTATGGTGGTACATGGCTTTAGCAATTTTTCTGGCTAGTGCATTGGCTTCAAACAAGTTGTTCTGGCTGATACATGGCTTCAGCAAGGGTTTTTCTGATTGGTACATGGCTTCAGCAAGCTGTTCTGATTGGTACATGGGTTCAGCAAGTTTTCTGATTGGTACATGGCTTCAGCAAGTTGTGGTACATGGCTTCAGCAAGTTGTTCTGATTGGTACATGGCTTCAGCAAGCTGTTCTGATTGGTACATGGCTTCAGCAAGTTGTTTTTTAAATTTGGGACATGGCTTCAGCAAGTTGTGGTACAATGGGTTCAGCAAGTTGTTCTGGTTGGTACATGGCTTCAGCAAGTTGTGGTACATGGCTTCAGCAAGCTGTTCTGATTGGTACATGGCTTCAGCAAGTTGTTCTGATTTGGTACATGGCTTCAGCAAAGCTGTTCTGATTGGTACAAAGGCTTCAGCAAGTTGTTCTGAAATTGGTAAAATGGCTTCACAGTTGTGGTAGGCCTACATGGCTTCAGCAAGTTGTGGTAGGCCTACATGGCTTCAGCAAGTTGTTCTGGTTGGTACATGGCTTCAGCAAGTTGTTCTGGCAGGCAAGTTGTTTTGACTGCCTGCCTCATGGGGTAAAATCAGCAGGTTGTCGGTTAACTGTCAGCGGCTTTGCTACAAAAAAGCTGATTGTTTTTTGCTCAACACTGTTTTTTTAGAGTAGGGGGCTGTTTATCCTCGCCATTGAAAAAATCCCTGTGATACGCTCAAGGAATTTTCATACACCCCCAGAACTTATACCTCCTTCTTGCCAATACCAAAGTTTGCCGGGCTTTCTGAGAATTTAAGCTCGTGAAAAGGGGGTACAATTTACTTACAAAAATGCTGTATGTATGAAAAAAATATTATTGGTTTCCACCGCTATATTTTTTTTACCGGACCACCCCCCCCCTTTTCCATTACGGGTTTTATCTGTCTTAAGTGTGAAGTGAATGTTTCCATAGAGAACCAACGTTACATTTTCATTTTTTTCGTTTTTTTTATTGATGTTTGTTTTTGTTATTACTGACGTTGAAATTTCTGCATTTTTTTTGTTTGTTTTTTGGTTTTTTACTCACGTTATATTTTTTATCATCTATTTTTTTGTTGTTGATTTCGTTTGCTATTACTCATGTTACATTTTCCTCATTTGTTGGTTTGTTTTTTATATTACCCCCTTTTTCATTTCAAACCCTGTTTTTTTTTTAAAATTACTGGGTTTTGATATTTTTTTCTTTTGATAAAATTTCCCCGTTACTGATTTCTTTCATTAATTAAAAAGACGTGGGTGTCGTTTTTTCATGATAAAGATTCCTTGGTGTAGCTTCATGTTTTCCCAAAAAAACAACTTTGCCAAACCGAAAAATAAAAAACAGTGGGTTGTCCATCGCAATGGGGTAATCTGCAGAGGGGGGAGGGGGACAGCCATGGGAAAACAGGGCACACCCTCCCTACAGGGGTGCACGTGCAAACGTGGACACAAGTGTGTGAAGCGCTTTCTATCCTTGTCTCTGTATGTTTTTTCTGTCTTCTGTCTGCCGGGCCCGGGCGTCTGCTGTTCTCTGTCTATCTCTGTCGTCTGCTGTCTGTCTGTTTCGTCTGTCTGCTGTCGTCGTCGTCGTCTGTCCTCCTCCTCTCTCCTCCTTTCATTTCCTCATCTCCTCTCTCTCTCACTCTCTCTCTCTCTCTCACACCACACACACACAAAGCATACCACACAAAAACACAAATACACACACGCACGACGCACACAAAATAAAAACCCCACGCCTCACAAACACACACGCACGAACGCACGCACCACGCGAGCCGCCGCGCCCCCCCACACACA
>JASPKP010000365.1:0-22500 GCA_030674155.1 Stramonita haemastoma
TGAGGGTTGTGTTATGTCAGGCTGCCATCATGAGTCTGTTGCTTTGTGGTTTGAGAAGCTTGCTCCTGGTGTGAAGTATTGTGACAAGAATTATGTTGTCTGTTGCTTGACAATGTGATCCATGTTATTGTATTTTGTACTTAGTACACGTTTGCTTGGGGCACATGGAATACTTTCATTTGAGGTCATAAAGTAGTGTGGAAAAGGAGAAATATGAGGAGGGAGAAGAAGAGGAGGTAGAGGAGAAAGAAGAGGAGGAAGAGGAAGAAAAGATAGTGGAGAAAGAGGGAGAGGAGGGTAGGAAGACGTATAACCCAGGTAAGTCAATTTTCTAGTAACTGTCAAAACATTGTTTAGCATCAAAAATACAATTCAATGCCAAAAATCTTTTGACTGGATCATCAGTATTCTGTTGACACTCCTGGATGATGGCACCCTGCAAGTAAGAGTGACACAGAGAGAAAATCCAGTTGTCTGATCTGTGCATACACAGGTTTCATAAGTCTGATCTGTGCATACACAGGTTTCATAAGTCTAGCAGGAAAAGAATCCTTGGGCATGATACCAAGCCATTAAGAAAACAACTAAGCTGGTCAAGTTGACCTGTCCATGCAAAATCTGAACACTTTCTGTGATCAGAATCTATGGGGATAGGGTGATAGCATGGCCTAAGTGAAATGAAGCTATGTAACACCCTGGCTTTAACTATAGCAGGAGCTATAGGGATAGGGTGATAGCATGGCCTAAGTTAAATGAAGCTATGTAACACATCGGGTTTAACTATAGCGGGAGCTATAGCTATGGATAGGGTGATAGCATGGCGTAATTTAAATGAAGCTATGTAACACCCTGGCTTTAACTATAGCAGGAGCTATAGCTATGGATAGGGTGATAACATGGCGTAATTTAAATGAAGCTACGTAACACCTTGGCTGTAACTATAGCAGGAGCTATAGCTATGGATAGGGTGATAACATGGCGTAATTTAAATGAAGCTACGTAACACCTTGGCTGTAACTATAGCAGGAGCTATAGCTATGGATAGGGTGATAACATGGCGTAATTTAAATGAAGCTACGTAACACCTTGGCTGTAACTATAGCAGGAGCTATAGGGATAGGGTGATAGCATGGCCTAAGTTAAATAAAGCTATGTAACACATCGGGTTTAACTATAGCAGGAGCTATAGGGATAGGGTGATAGCATGGCCTAAGTTAAATGAAGCTATGTAACACATCGGGTTTAACTATAGCAGCAGCTATAGGGATAGGGTGATAGCATGGCCTAAGTTAAATGAAGCTATGTAACACATCGGCTTTAACTCTCTTAGACCCATGACAGCCACATTTTACAGTAAGGGCAACTACTGTAAGATTTTGATCTGGCTGCAGCCAGTAATGGGTTCTGACCTCGTGGGCAAACACACACATATCTCATGCTTCTCTCACAATTTGTCTGAAGTTTGGTGGGCAATGCAGGGAGTGTTTCATAGGGTGCCAGTGATAAATTTAGGCCATTAATAC
Source organism: Stramonita haemastoma (assembly GCA_030674155.1). NCBI lineage: Eukaryota > Metazoa > Mollusca > Gastropoda > Neogastropoda > Muricidae > Stramonita > Stramonita haemastoma. The sequence continues at coordinate 1,524 of JASPKP010000365.1, forward strand.
TGGTAAACTTGGGAGGGAAGGAAGAAAGCACAGCTAATAATAGAAAGGCTTTTTGCTCCTAGCCCGTAGCCAGAAAAATAGTCTTTGTGGGTAGAAAACATTTCATGTAATTAACAAGACACTGACATGACTGTGTTTGTATTGGCATATGGAAAAAGAACAATTTTAATGCTAAATGTTGAATTAAGTGAGTCAAATATTAAAAGCTAAGGAGAAAGAAGAGGGAGGAAATGATGCATTTAGTGAGAAAAGTGACCCAGAAAATTACACAATACACACACATTCCTACAAGCCTGGTGACCTGTGCTACACACACCACTGTGGAAAAATGATACCTCCCCGGGGGTTCTGCAGCATAGAGGCCTGACAATGTGACACCATGACTATCTTATAGTTACCACTACACTTTTCTTTTAAAACTGTACTGGCAGAAAGGAGCAAATGTGCTAATAACAAAGTTAGCAGGAAGGAAAAGAAAAAAGGTTTCCAGTGTACTATGGTTTGACAGGTGACAGAAATGGACACACACACACACACACACACACACACACACACACACACACACACACACACACACACACACACACATCCAGAATTTGTGCTTTCTGTGATCTGATGTGTCCCTGTGCCATCCCCATAACTACTTTCAAGACTTCCAAGAATAAATATTTTGTAGAGTTACAAAACTTTGTGTTGTTTTGTATTTATCACACCTGTGTGATGACACTGGTGTTTGTATGACACTCATATACAATAGTACATTTCTCTGTACTTAACGATCATGTGGTAGCGTCTATTGCGTCTCCTGGAGTGCCACCACATCCAGTCTCTGGTTTCAGCAGAGAAGCTGCAGCTCCTCCCTATTAGACGCCAGACCACAAATATTACACTGCAAAATGTTTAGCATAAGATGTCATACTGATTTTTTCCCTTACCCCATCTCAGATATATCCTCTGAAAGCAAGGAAAAACAGCTCTCATGCATAAATTCTCTCTCAGCTTTCTTCTGTCTGTTGGAAAGGGGCCTGACACCTTTTTTTCTAGGGGGGGGAACTTTGCTCCCCCATCACCACCACCACCTCCGAGCCTCTGGAAGAGCTGGAGGAGATCATTCTCCAGCCCTCTACTGGTTTGGGGGAGGAGCTGGTTTTTCTTTAGATTGGGGGTTGACACTTTGGACCCCCTGATGGGAGCTGGAGTTTTCTGACCACCAATAGGGCACACAGGAGCGGGTTTTAGGCCCCCCTGAAAGAGGCCTTCTTCACCAGGGTAGGTTGCAGTCTGTGGTCCCACCCATCCCAGAGCCAGGAGACCCCCTGTCGAAATCTGTCCCAGACTGAATCGGACTTTTTCACCACCGCTGCTAAGACTTACCACTGCTACTGCTGCTTTCATGCACCTTTCTCCTGACCTCAAAGAAAGAGACCCTCTTTTCCACATTTACTCTCTGGATCTCCGTCTCAAAAATCCAAGTAGGGCAATGCCTGGACGAGGAGGCGTGGGCGCCTCCACAGTTCACACACAGAGCGGGGTCCTGACATTCCCCTGGTGTACTGCCTTTGTACAGACACCACACATCTCCTGTCTAGGGCACCTGTCTCTCACGTGGCTGAACTTGTGACATTTGAAGCACCTCAGCGGAGAGGGGACATAAAGCAAGACCTTGATGTTGAGATATCCAGCCTTGATGTTCTAAGGCAGCATGGCCACACGAAATGTGAGAAAGAAGATGTTTGTGGGTACCCTGTCCCCCCCTTTCCTGATCTGCACTCAATACACGTCCACAACTCCCTGAGAGGCCAGCTCAGTCTTCATTTCTGCCTCAGACACCCCCTGCAGGTCCCTGCACCATATGACCCTTTGCAGTTGTTCAGGGTTTTGTGGGCAGTTACCTTGACAGGGCAAGACACCAGCTCTGTGCTCTTAAGGAGCATTTGTGATTGTTATTTGAACTTAAGCTCCAACAGATATGCAAAAATACGCCTTTTTTACAGTCTTGAGGTCTCCTGCTATGGCTCTCAGAACCACTGCATAGAAATCCAACATCACACAGTCCAGAGTGCTATATTTAGCATGCCTTTTCCATTTAACTAGTCCAAGTGTGGTCAGTTTCTGCTGGTGCTGGGATAGGACAGATTAATTAGCGGCTGAGAGGAACTCAAACGCTAATCCTATCTTTTCCGTTTTGTGTTTGTTTTTTTTTAGACATGGGGTGTAGGATCAGTGATGGCAGAAATACCTGGTCACCTCAGCAGAGCTGCCTTACCAAGGAAGAGGCTGGGTCTACCCGTATGAAAAACACCCTGCACGATTCCATACGGGGCTCGTTAGTGACTGAATGACATATAGCCAGCCATCCCCTGGCCACGTTGCTCCAGCGTAGGATTAGGGTTGCTTGCAACAACCACTCGGCAGCAGAGAAATAAAGAACTGGGCACAGAAGGCTTGGTCGGGAGCTGGTGATAGAATCAAAGATCCTATTGACAGAAGAGGACAGTCCACAGAAAAAAGGTGGGTGAGAATGGAGTTGGGAAGACATAATGGTCAAGATGTAACAGGAAATTCCATGACCAAGAGTTTCTAGAAAAAAAAGCAGGAGAATGAACCCAGAAAGCTGAAAACAGATGAAGAGGAATGATAGGTCACAAAGAAACAAGGCAGAGGCAAAGAGAGGGACAGAGTAGAGGAAATTCCTAGTACAGAACCTCCAGAAGGTGGGGGCACTATTTATACTGAAAGTCCCCCCCTACCCCATGAGGGGGTGGTGTGAAAACAAGAACTGACTTGATTCCTTCCTCTCTTGAAAGAGGGAGGTGGAGTATTTAAGTTTGCAATTTTAAAGGCTTTTACCTTTTAGTAATAAACAATCATGACTTCCAGTCTGAAAATGCACATGGCATCAGTGTTGTATGTATAAGAGCATCGTAATATATCTGTATTGCTAGTCCCTTAGCAATCCAAAGTAATACAGTGCAGCATGGGTTGTGTCTAGGTAGTCTGACAGGGAATGACATTCCCTATGGCGGAGGGCACAGATGAAGTCTGATGCTGGTCTGAAAGCCTGGACTGCACCCTTTGTTCTCTTTGCCTCGTGCTGCTGAGCAAGAGTCTCTTCAAACTTGAAGAGACCATTCTGCACAGTTTGTCTCCAGGCTGACCCTTTAAGGGTTGTTGCTTCCCAGTTGATCTGGCCAATGTTCAGCACTTTTAAGTCCTTCTTGTACACGTAGTTGAATCACAGTTGTGGTCTGCCATTATAGCGTTTTCACTGCACAAGTTTTCTACAGCGGAGGTTGTCAGAGGCACAAGGAGAACAGCAGATACTAGGAGACATGGGACAGAACTAAGGTTCCTCAGCCAGAGAACTGTAGTGGTGCTGCAATGGATCCCTTTCCATTGCGGTGTACAGGACAAAGGACAGGCAGACTACCTGTCCAAGGCAGGTAGCGACTTTGCGTAGCCAGCCCACCCAGTGTCCTACAGTGGAGCAGGGAAATTCCTGAGAAAACAGCTTTACAACAGCATTCTGCCAGCACCTGGACATCAGGCCAGAAGATGAAAAGGAAAAAAGAACTGCATCTTTCATCTAGACAGAGCTGCTCAAGTCAGCATCTCTATACTGTGAACTGGACACTGCTAGCTCCTATCCCATCTCCATCAGTTGAAAATATTCCATGCTCACTAGTGTTTCTGTGGCAAAGGCCAACACAAATCCTTTCCATAGCCTACTGTCCTGCCCTGCCTTCAACACTCTGAGACACCAGACGTGGCCCAGCCCAGACATCTACAGAAAAAGCTGTGGAGACAGGCTGGTCACTGCAGCAGACTGCAGAGTTAGTCATCCAGACTGGACTAAACATTTATCCTGAGACAGGGAATGTGGGAAAAGAACAAAAAGTATGAATTGGAAACTTGAGTCCATTTGGCTGCATATTTTAGCTAGAGAGAGAGAGAGAGAGAGACAGAGAGAGAGAGACAGAGAGAGACAAGAGAGAGACAGAGAGAGAGAGAAGCAAAGAGAGAGAGAGAGGAGAGAGAGAGAAGAGGGAGGGAGGGAGAGAGAGAGAAGAGAGAAGAAGAGAGAGAGAGAGAGAGAAGAGAGAGAGAGAAGAAGAGAGAGAGAGAGAGAGAGAGAGAGAAGAGAAAATTTCTTTACATTTACTTTCTTCCATACTATTAATTTCCAGAGTAAGGATCACTACAACCTACCTGACACAGACACAACATGAACAACTCTACACCTGATGCTGATGGACTCACGCACAACGACACATTCTGGATGATGGTCATGGCTTACCCCGAGTACCAGGCAGCAGAGATGATCTGGAAATTTTACCCTGTAGTCCTTGTTGTGGTGGGAGGCTTTGGAAACATCGCCTCAGTTTGCATCATGCGGCGAATGAAAGACAAGATCTCATCTCAGTATGCTGTTTTCATGGCCCTGGCCATTTCAGATATCCTTTTTCTGTGTACCAGATCCACTTTCCTATGGATAATGGATTTTTTAACACATATTTTCAGTTGCAATTTCCGGGACTGGAAACAATTGTGTATTGGTTATTCTTTGTCACTAGTATTACATCTTCCTGGCTGGTGACCTTTGTGACAATACAGAGAACAATGGCGGTTATGTGGCCACACAGGATGAGGGTGATGTGCACTGTGCGAAGAACGTGGATTGTTATTGCAATTATTACTGTCATTTCCTGTGTTATGAATAGTCATATATTGGTAGGGATTTCAGGCACTTCGTTTGATCAAAGTGACATGGCAGGACCTTATATGTATTTCTTTTTGCATATCTACCATTGGATACACGGACCTCTGTATTCTGTCGTCCCCTTCATCTGTCAGTTTATCTGTGACATCATACTGTCTGTCACTCTGATCAAAGCAGTTTCTTCAGCATCCATTGCTACACATGTGGACTCCAATGCTGGCTCTGCACAAAACACTGACAGCCGTAAGATCATGTCTTACAGAACGACCGTCATGGTTCTGGTCGTATCCATCACTTTTCTTATTTTGACCACACCTATGGTTGTGGAACAAAACTTAGGTAAGTACATATATACTGTGCTTGAACCTCGCCATAAGCGAATGGCTGTATCATCTCTCCTGAGAGCACTTGCACATCAGTTATGGTTCACCAACAGTGCCATCAACTTTTTTCTCTACTGTCTCACTGGAACCAAATTCAGAAGGGAGTTTATCAACTGGATCTCCTGTGGTGTGAAGAGTTCCTCTGCTCCATCTGTCCATGAGACAGCTGCAAAGGCATCAAAGAAATGAGACAGGAAGCATCATGGGAATAGTTCCTGGTCCATATGACCTTGCCATTCATCTATACTTGAGGCCTAGACATTCTGTACTGAAACCCTCCTTCTCTCTCTCTCTCTCTCTCTCTCTCTCTCTCTCTCTCTCTCCTTCTCTCTCTCTCTCTCTCTCTCTCTCTCTCTCTCTCGTTCTCTCTCCATCTCCATCTCAATGCTGGTTACGACAATAGACTGTAAAATTGACACGTCTGAAGATATTAGCAAAGAGGAGGAGGAAGGAGCAAACTTTGATACAGAAAAAATTGTTTGGAAAGACAATAAGAAAAGGGGTTTTATTAGATCGCTAAATAGAACCTGATCCGTGAAAAAATTAAAACGGCTGGGGATTTGCTCAATAATAATGTAGATAATTGCTTAGATGTGTTTTTCCAGTCCTTAAAGGAATCAAGTGCATGCATGTTAGGAAACACTGTAAAAGACAGAAAAAACAATCTGAATGTTTTGATACTCAGTGTAATAAAGTAAAAAAGAAAAAAAAGAAAAAAAAAAAAAGAAAAAAAAAAAGAAACTAGAACAGCCTTTAAAGCATTTAGAAGAACAAGAAATGATGATAACAGACTTGTTTATATCACAACACGAACAAAGTACAAAAAGTTTATTAAAATCCAAACAGCATGCCTCCAGAAAACAAAAAGTAGAATCTCTCACTGCAAAGATTTCTAACCCATTGCTTTTCTGGAAAGAACTTAGAAGTATAGGCTGTAATGATAAAGAAGAACTTAAAAATAACATAAAAACTTCAGACTGGGTACACATTTTTAAAATGTGTTTAAAGCACTGACATTGCACTTAATCAGCATACACATACAGATATGAATTTATCCAAAGAAGATGAACACGAACTAAACAAAAAAAATATGTAAAGAAGAAATAAGTAAAGCTATAAATAATCTGAAGTAAGGAAAAGCCAGTAAAACTGACGGAATTAATGCTGAAATGTTAAAAAAATGCAGCAGTGAGCTTAACTATTTTCTTATTAAGCTTTTCAAAACCATATTTAGCAAAGGTATATACCCTCATGTTTGGTCAAAGGTCGTTATAATTAAATACAACAAAGCGAGACTTACCTAGTAAGGTGAAGCTGGTTGTAAATTCTTGCGAATTTATTGTAGACCGGAATGGAGTGCACATGAGAACCGCGCAGCCCCTACTGTCAGTTTTTAGAGCCTCGAGAGAACACTGTGTCATACTATAACAGGAACACTAAATATTTTATAAACATTGTTATCATTATTATCATTTTGAAAGGGTGGGATGTCTTACTAATGCACGGTGTGCAGAACACTGTTGTCAGTTCTAGATCAAAGTTCCACAAAGTGGTATTTGTTTCATTTGCATGGTATGCATTTCATTTTACTTGCATGGTATGCATGCAGACCATTTTAGGGGTGGGCATGTGCACTCCGTTCCGGTCTACAATAAATTCGCAAGAATTTACAACCAGCTTCACCTTACTAGGTAAGTCTCGCTTTGTTGTATTTAATTCTTGCTCATTTCCTGCATCCCTCCACTATATGCACATGAGATTTTAGAGCCACAGTGTTCTCGAGACAAACACATCCACCACATGTAAACAAGAAACTGTCCTACCTTATTTATGTTGTAGGAAAGCTCCATGATGGATTGGCCCATGGTCAGTGTTGGCCCCGTCTTCTTATTATAAAACTTAGCAAACGTGGAAACATTTGTCCATCCAGCTGCTTTCATGATGATGTTTATTGGAGCGTCTGCAAGTTTAGCAGCGGAAGTACTGGCTGACCTCGTACTATGTGCCGTGAAGCGTGTAATGTCTATGCCTGCCCTCTCCATCGTCCACTTCAGCCAGCGCGCGATGGTATCGCTAGTGGCCCCTCGGTGCGGTGCTTGGAGAGTGAGAAACAAATGTCGGGTAGCATTCTGAGCCCTCAGTTCTTTGCTCCGTCTCAGGTATTCTTTCAAAGTGTGAACTACACACAAAGCCTCTTTTTCCACAAAAGCCATGAGTTCAATAGGTGATTGATGGGCTCCTCTTCTTGACTGTTTTAATAATCTATTTACATAAAAAACACACTTTTCCCTTGAAAGTAGCATATTGTCGATGTCCAAAGCAGCAATAGTTTGACACCTCTGACCCGACAGAAGGGCAATTAACATCACAAGTTTCATTGTCAGTTCCTTGAACGTCAGGTTTTGCACTGGAACCCACGTTTCTAACATTTTTAGCACAATGTTTACATCCCAAGTGTGGTGATACTTTGGTAGTGGTGGTTTTCTTTCGAACACACCCTTCATAAATCTTTTTACAAGTTCGTGTTGACCAAACGTTGCCCCTTCATAGTTGCAGAGAAAACAACTTAGCGCAGAACGAGCGGTGCCCACAGCGCTATAAGAATATCCCTCTTTCAACAGCGATGCCAGAAAATTTACAGCTGTGGCTAGAGGCGGTGAAACTGAATCCACTTGTTGCTCACACGCGTACCTCTCCCACTTTCGTATGTACACATCATACATCTGTTTTGTTGCGGGTCGCCATGAGGACATGAGAATACTGGTAGTCTCCTCAGAAAAGCCTTGTGTTCTGAATCTATCCCTGACACTTTGCAGACTAGCAGCGTCAGGCTTTTCCTCAGTGGGTGTTTTGTCTCCTTTTGACTTGGTTGTGTCAGAAGAGTGTTTCTGGCTGACAAGAGGACAGGTCTGGCTGTGAGAATTTTCATCAGTGCTGGCCAAAAGGGCTGATTTTTCCAGGTTGGCGCTACTATAACCCCTCTTGCTTTGTCTTTCTTTATCTTTGCCAGGACCCGGGGTATAATGCTGAAAGGTGGAAAACGATAAACAGTCTCATTTCCCCAATACATGCTAAATGCATCAATAGCACATGCTCCTGGGTCAGGCAAGAAAGACACATATCTGGAAAACTGAAAATTTAATCTAGAGGCAAACAAGTCAATGACAGGTTTTATATCAAGAATATTCATAGCCTCAGAAAGTAGCATTGAATCCAGTTTCCATTCTGTGTCAATGTGGATCTGTCTAGACAGACTGTCAGCTTCAACATTCTCAACACCAGGAATGTGAGCAGCACTGAGCCATATGTTTCTGCTTTCACACCAATGCCAGATTTGCTGAGATACATCATTCAGATGTTTAGATCTGTTCGAACCCATGTTGTTAATACAACCAACAGTGCTTGTGTTATCAGTCATAATTCTTATGTGAACATTACGTTGGTCATGCAACAAAGACTTGAGACCAAAAAAGACAGCTAATAGCTCCAAAGCATTTATGTGTCCTTCTTTGTCTTTCTCACTCCACATGCCTTGTGTTTGTGATTTGGTGTCAACAACCCAAGCACCCCATCCTGTACGTGAACTGTCTGTCTTCATAGTAATGGTGGGGTCTGATCTCTGAATGGGAGCCTTTTGCTTGTCTATGTTATTAATCCACCATTCTAGCTCTGTCTTCCCTTCAGCTGATAACACAGCAGGCTTTTCCCAGTTCCCCTTGCTTAGTTTAAGTGCGGAACACTTATCTTGTTCAAGTGCTCTGTAGTACAAAGGACCCAATGGCACAGCAAGAAAACAAGAAACCATTAGTCCAATACAAGATGCCAGAGATCTTATAGTTGTACTTTCCTGACTGAATAATAGAATGCATGCACACAGCAGTTTTTGTTTCCGTTCATCTGTCAGTGTGACTGTCATGTCTGTTGAGTTTATTTTGAAACCCAGGTAGGTGATTTCTTGCACAGGCATGAACTGTGATTTCTTTTCATGTACATAGAAACCTAGGGAGTCTAATAATTGTATCGTGTCTACCACACACTGTACAACTTCTGTTTCAGTCTCTCCCACAATCAAACTGTCATCAATGAATGAAGTGATCAGGTGACCCATATCATGTAAGCGTGCTAGGACAGGTTTCATGAGTTTTGTGAATTTTCTGGGAATCGGACTGAGTCCCATAGCAGCTGCCTGAAAACAGTACAGTTTTTCTCTCCATCTGAATTTCAGATATTTCCGAAAAGTCTCCTCTACTGCTATGACGTAATACGCATCTCTCAGATCAATTGATGCGAAAAAGCAATTTTGTGTAACTAGATCCAAAGCTGTATATATTGTTTCGATCTTAAATTTCTTATATTCCACATTTTTGTTCAGAGCTTTCAGATTTAAAATCATTCTAAATGATCCGTCTTTTTTCTCCCTAACAAAGATAGGTGAGACAACTTGTCCTGATTCAGGTAAAGACTCTTTTATCACACCTTTTTTCAACAAGTTTCTTATTTCAGAGTCAACAGCATAGTTTTCACGCTTGCTAAACAACCTTTGCGAACTTTGCTTTATGTCTACTGGGCAATCATCAAAGGTGATTTTAATTCCTTCAACTGTTTCAAGTACATCAGGGTCAGAAGTTAGTTCATTCCAGTGCGACAGCTTTTCCTTTAAGCTTCCTGCTTTAAAGTTATCATGCTTCATTTCAAGATAAGCACACAAAGAAGGCAAGCAAAGTTCAAACTCACTAACCTTGTTTCCAGAAGGGAGGGGCGGTTCTGTCAAAGATCGAGTTACTGCCGGTGGCTGTTTTTCTGACCCTTCTTCCAAAACACTTTGTTTGCTTGACCGAAGGAACTCCCCCCCTGCCCCTGCCTCCACAGCTTCCAGCCTAAAAAAGAGCTACTGTTGTTATGCTGCCACGTGCTCCTCTTTTGCTGACCACGCATGTTCTGACCGAGTTTCTGGGACTCTTGCACTTCTTTTAGACATTTGTGAAAATCAGAGCCATACAGTAGTTCTGGGGTCATGGCAACCTGCGGTGCACATATGCCAGAGAGTTCACGGGGTAGGCAGGGTCGGGGTAGGCAGGGTCGGTGCATGTCTCTCCGTTTCTGGGACAGGTCATGGTTGGCGTGACCTGTGAGGGCAAGGGCATCTGAAAGTTGAGCTATGCATCCGGTCAGTTCACTGCGTACTGTAGTGGCATCCTGCCCTGAGATGGTATCTCTTACCCTCAAAAGTCGGTGGGTGCAGAGGGTTATGGCTATGGCAGCTTTTGACAGTGTTTTCTGTGTATTTGCCATCCGAATGTCTGTCTTTCTAGTGAAGGGCTTGAGGACAGAAAAAACTTCCTGGTTTGTTCGGGGAACGCCCAGGTATGCGCAGTTTTCGGGAATCGGGTACTTTGTCAGTTTTTCCCTCAGCTTTCTGTCTGGAAGTTTTGATTCAAATCTGGATTCAAGCAGCTTTGCCAATTTTCCTGAGACCGGTGGTCCTTTTTCTTCATTATCGTCAAAAGATGATGCCATTTCAGCAAAAATATCGTCATCCTCCTCCTCTGTAGCATCTGCTATCAGCTCTTTTTCCAGTTCCTCTGCCTTATCAGAAACACTGTCGGTGACAAATTCTGAATCACTACCTGCCTTCTTCCTTTTCCCTTCATTCTCAGCGAGGGGTTTATCAGCGTCAGCGCTAATTTTCCTCTTCTTGGTGTGCGGTGCACTTCTTTCAAAATTGTCCATTCTTTTGGAAAGGTTCTGAATGATTGAAAAAATGTCTCGGAGAGATGGTTCCCTTTCCACCGAGGGTTCAGCAGAGGTGCCAGCTTGTGGTTCTTCATAGGATTCTGACTCCATAACCGAATCCTGGTCACTGGTGTAGTCCACAGAATGGGTCTCCATTTTTTTTTTTTTTTTTTTTTTTTTTTTTTTCCCCAGAAACTTTTCCACAAAAAACAGATTTCACAAGCACTACAAAAAACAACAACAACCTCCAAGTTATACACAAAATAAAACAAACCAAGAAAAGCAAGGTCTAGAAACTATTATAGCTAGTGCTGAGATTCCTGATAGTGATGGGCGTTGCCGACACAGCGAGAGGCGATATGATAAACATCTGGACAGTAGCTCGGCTAGGCACGAACTGGCAGTAGGGGCTGCGCGCGGTTCTCATGTGCATATAGTGGAGGGATGCAGGAAATGAGCAAGAATTCCAATTTATAAAAAGGTGAAATAAATAATGTAGACAACTACAGGGGTATTTCATTACTCAGCATCTTGTCAAATGTTATACATCAATATTAAATTCAAAATCATATGGATGGCTTGAGAAAAAACATTTTATTTGTTAAAACCAAGCAGGTTTTCGGAAGAAACATTCTACTTGTGACCACATTTCCAACCTCTATGCTATTGTACAAAAATGTATGTAAAAAAAAAATGTAAGAAGATATATGTTGTTTTCGTTGACGAAGAAAGCATTTGACAGTGTCAAACATGACAAACGTCTTGCTTGTATCAAAAGCCATGGGATAGGAGGTAAGGTTGTTGTTTTTAATGCACTCTCAGCTAAGTATATGTACGTGTTGTCGTGCATTGGAGTAAATAATAATTTCTGAGAATTTTTTGAGTGCCCGATAGGCGTGAGTCAGGGCTGCGTATTAAGTCCTACATTATTTACAATGTTCATTAACCAGTTAGCTAGCCAACTGAATGGATATGGCAGGAATGGAATCCCAAAGTTACCTGATGTTTTTGAACAATTTATCTTACTGTTTGTAGACCACGTAGCTCTGTTTTCAGTAACACCATTTGGCTTACAACAGCAACTGAATGTTCTTCAAGCTTTTTGCAATAACATGCAGTGAACAGTAAACATTGACAAAAGTAAGGTGATGGTTTTTAGGAAAGGAGGGTTTCTCGGAAATCATGAACAACGGTTTTATTTAAGTGTTAAGTTGGATGTAGTTAACCATTATTGCTACTCAGGCTTCACTTTTACAAAAAAGATTAGTACAAAGCTGGGCTCTGAAAATTAGCAACTAAAAGAAAACAAGCAGTCATTCAATTAAACAGAGCATTTCACAGATGTAAAGAGATAAATTCAAACACATTTTTCAAGGTTTTTTATGTTAAAATTCAGCCAATTTTGTTATATGCTTCAGGAATTTTTGGTTTGTATAGAATGGACCATGTTGAAAAAGTGCACTTGGTGTCTTCTTCTTTTCTTCTCTTGTTTGCTTTACACTGTCAGATGTGTCTGGGAAAAATAATGTCGTGTCCTTTCCAGGTCCTCTCATGGGCCGTACAGCTTGGTCTGTAGGGTTATCTCCATTGGCCACACTTTCTTCCTCAGATAACTGAATAGCGTACACCTTTGAAGGATGTGCTTGCCTGTCTGGTTTTCTTTACCACAGGTACACAGGGGAGAAGGAGCAAGTTTCAGTTTTGTGGACATATGGTGGTTTAGCCTGTTGTGCCCAGTGCAGAGTCTTAGAATTGTGACTTGATCTTCTCTTTTGAGGTGGTGGTAGTCATCCTTCTCTACTCTAGGTCGGGCCATAGATTTGATGATTGTCCTCTTTTCATGGAAGGTGAAGCTGCTTTTATACTGTTCTTTCTGTGCCCCCTGTTTTGCAAGTTCATCAGCTTGTTCATTGCTGGGTATGCCACAGTGGAATCCATTGCAGCGTTACACGTTTGTTTTGTGTAAGAGGCTGTAGTTCCTGCTGGATTTCTGTTTCTTTGTCTGTGGACAGAGCTTGAGGACTGACAGGGCATCAGTCAAAAAAAACTACTTGCTGACATTCATCTTTGGAGTGTCTGACCATGTTGGCAGCTTGTTTCAGGGCTTGAGTTTCTGCACGGTAGTTGGTACAGTGTGTTCCTGTTGGGATGTTTGCTGTTTCTACTTCTGCAGATGGAAACTTGATCAGTACTCCTGCTCCTCTATTGAAAATAGCATCTGTAGCTGATCCATCTGTGTAGACATGGGCCCAGGCCTGTTCTGGATAGAAGTCTTCTATCATGGCCAGGGTGAGTGCCTTCTTACTGGTGTTGCTCTGAGTTCCTTTTGAAGCCACATACTGGACAGTGGTGTGGATCTCAGGCTCCCTGTGGTTGGCTTCCCATGGCCTTGGTAGAGTAGCTGGGTCCCATGGAACAGAATGGGCAGTTAGACTGTTCAGTTGCTGTCGTCTGAGTACACGGCTATGGTGGATGAAACTGCCAAGCTTTATCTTGTTTCTTGTTGGCTTCTTCATTCTATGGTACATTGGATGTTCCAAAAGACACTTGTATTTCTCTGCCTGCACTAGAGTCTTGGTGTCACACCAAGTATTGAGCGGTTGGATGCCAGTCAGGTGTTCCATAGTTCTGATGGGGGTAGATCTCATAGCACCCGAGATGAGTCACAGAGCTTGATTCTGTTCTTTATCCAAGACTTTTTGGTGAGATTCTGCTGTTGTTGCCCAAGCTGGAGCAGTGTATTCCAAGTGGGGCCTTACAGTTCCTGTATAAACTGTCTTGAGAATTCTCTCATTGGCACCCCAGTTGGTTCCAGCTAACTTCCACAGAATTGCTAATTTCTGTCGTGCCTTTCCTTCAGCTTTCTTGATGTGAGGTCTCCATGTCAGGTGTTTGTCAAATGGGACACCAAGGTAGGTGGGTTCATTGTCATTCTTGAGCCTTATGTTCCCTAGTTTGACAGATTTTGGTTTCTGTTTTGTTGAGAGGGTGAACAGGGTTGTGGATGATTTTTCTTCATTGATCTTCACATACCAATCCTCAGCCCAGGCTGCAAGCTTGTCAAGTGCTATCTGTAGTCGATATGCTGCTATGGTAGCATATTCTTCAGTGCACCCCATCACAAGATCATTGGTGTAAAGGGCAGCTTTGACTCCATTTGGCAGTTCAGGTAGCAGGTCATTGATGAAAATCAAGAAAAGCGTTGGCGAGACAACGCCTCCCTGTGGAACTCCATGTCTGATAAGCTTTTTCTTGCTGTAGTGATTGTTTAGAGTCACCCTTGCCCTTCAATTGTGTAGGAAAATCTTGATCCAGGAGAGCATGTTGCCTTTGATTTCATTTCTCAGTCGAAAGCCTTCTGCAGATCTATCCAGGCAGCAAAGACAAGCTTCTGCTCCTGGAAGGCATCTTCTATCTCTTGTGATAGGTATGTGGTTTGATCTTCAGTGTTCCAGAATTGCTGAAAGCCTGCTTGTTCAGGAGCCAGGATGTTGTTAATCTCCAGGTGGCAGAGTAACCTGGCTTTGACTATCCTCTCCATGGTTTTGGCAACGCAACTGGTAAGGCTGATTGGTCTGTAGCTTGATGCTTTCTTCCTGTCTTTGCCCTTCTTGTATATAGGGATCATGGTTGCTTCTTTCCACACTTGTGGGAGGGTTCCTTTCTGCCAGCAGAGGTTGAAGATATGGAGGAGTTTGTCCTCTGCAGTTCTTCCTAGATGGATTAGCATCTCATTGATTATACCACCTGGCCCAGGTGACTTTTTGAGCTTCAATTTTTTCAAAACACTCCGCAGTTCTTGTTTTGTAATAGGATTTGTCATAAGCCCTGTTCTTGGGTTGTTGGTATGTCTTCCTCTCTGTTCCCTGCGTGCTTGTCTCTGCTTTCCTGCATCAATATGGATGTCACTTTCTTTGGCATAGCCATGGGCAAGGTGATCTGCAGCCTGCTTCCCTGTCAGGATTTTGCTATTCTCTTCCAGAGTTATTTTGGGTCCTCATGTGTCCTCATCGCTTAGCTGTTTAGTAAGTTTCCATAGCTTGGTGCCATCTTCCTCAAAGTTGAGAGATGCAGTTTTCTCTCTCCAGCTTGCACGGATAGCTTGGAGTTTCGTTTCCAGGTATTTAGCTTTTGTTTCTTGAAAGTTGTTGTGGCTGTCTTGGCTGGAATTCTGTTCTGCCTCCAGTCGTGTTTCTTCAAGCTTGTCATGGTGGATCTGTAGAGTTTGGGTCCAGTAGGGCTTGTAGTTTCTTCAAGCACCACAGGGTATTGCTTCTTTGGCAGTGGTCAAAATGCTCTGGTTGAATTCTTTGATGACTTTGTTTAGGTCTCTGCCCTCCACACAAATGTTTTGTACTAGCATATTGGATCTATGCCAGAAGAGGCTCCAGTTCCATCTGGGGTGGACTGGCTCTGCTTTCACAGTCTCTCTATCAATGGTAAGGAAGACTGGTCTGTGATCACTACCACCTAGCTGCTCTCTAACTTCCCTTGTTGTGTTTCCATACAGGTCATCCGTGCAAAAGGCAAAGTCAGGAGTGGTGGTAGTGTGCCATCTTCCAAAGTAAAATGTGTGTCATGTGGACTATTGATCAGAAGAAGGTGATTCTCATGCTGCCAGTTCTCAATCTCCTCTCCTCGACTGTCTATATGGTCATATCCCCTGCTCTGGGAGTGGCTATTGAAGTCTCCCAGTACTATAAAGTGGGGTTCCTCTGTTGATATTGTTTCAAGTGAGAGTGGTTTGTTGCCAGGGTTGTAGTAATTTAGGATACTAAGTTCTTTTGAGCTACCCTTAATCACTATCTTCTGGTACTATGCTCCTTCCATGTATACAGTGGTCTCATTTGCACTGATGTTGTTTCTAACAAGTGTCAGAATACCTCCCTTTTTTCTATCTTCTCTTGAAAGGTTTACTCTTCAGATGTGTTTCTTGCATGCAACACACGCTCACATTCTTGTCTCGCAGTATTTTTTTCTAGTTCAGTCTCCTTATTAAACACTCCCTTTGCATTCCACTGCATAATGATGAGGGGTTGCCGTCTTCTGTTATGTTGGCCAGTTGCTCTCCTCCGCTGTCCCCTGACTCCACAGGACAGGCTAGAGAGTCCTCCAGAAGCTGAGGGTGGGCCCCGTTGAGGTTCGGGGCCCGGCACTGCACCTGCCTGGAGGGTCTTCACAGGGCGAGCACCATTACTTTCACTATTATCTGACAGTGTCTTCATGCAGTTTTTTGCAAGGTATCATGATTTGTTAGAGGGCGCCCATGGCCCAATACCACTGACTTCAGCCATCTAGGTTTCTGTCAGGGTTACCCCACCCTTATCTCCTGTTACCCTGGGAGCCTAGGGGGCAGAGCTTTTACCGAGGCTCTAGATCGCGTGATGTTCCCGTCATAGGTCATATGGGATATTTCATGGAGACAACAGAGCCGCCTGTTGTCCCGCCCCATCCTGGTAGGAACATCACCAGTTTGTCGGGACTGCTTTTGCAGCTAACCCCCTATCCACCACCCGGGGACCCGCCTGGTTGAGGATGGTCGCCTTGCCAGGACTTGATGTCATGCAAGAGATTTTTAGGAGTACCAATAAGAACACCAAATTAAAAAAAATTATGGTAAACTGGGTAGATATCCACTTTATATTAACTTGTATACAAATGTAATCAGATACTGATTTAAGCTTCTACAACTGCGTCAAGACAGATTACCACATAATGCTTACCAAATGTTGTTGGAAGTAGATAGAGAAGTAAAAGAATGTTGGGTGTCAAAAATCAGAGAAATTCTCTGTGAAACAGGATTTACAACAAGGTGTTGGTGATGTAAAAGCCTTTTTGCATTATTCAAGCAGAGATTAATCGATATGTTTACACAAGAGTGGTATGAAACCATAAGGGATAAAGAAGTCTGTCCCGAGCCTAAGGCTCATCAGGCCAGTGCTTATCCCGGTTTCTGTGGCGTTAAGCGACTGAGAGTCATAGACTCCCCCCTGGATAGGACGCCAGTCTATCGCAGGGTTAACCCCCAACACAAGGTTGGTACCCCTTTTACACCTGGATGGGGTGAGAAAATAGCCGTAAAGTGCCTTTTCCAAGGGCACAACGCCATAGTCAAAAGCTGGGATCCAACCCGCAACTTTTAGATTACGAGTCCAACGCCCTAACCACTAGACTACAGCGGCGGCTAAGGGATAAAGAGAGATATGAAAACTACAGATCCTTTAAAAATATTTTTGGAAAAGAAAACTACCTTATTTCAATAGACACAGTCATACTGCTTTCGAGTTGCCATTACACAAGCTAGGTTAAATGCTTTACCATTCAATAACAATGTTTGCAGATATAGTGTTAATAATCAAGAAAAACTTTGCTCTTTTTGTAAAACAGAATTAGAAAATGAAGCTCATTTTTGTTTGAATGTTCAATGTGCTCCGATATAAGGGATACGTTTTTAACTCAATGTATTAATGTTCCAATATCAAATCAACTGAAAGCATCAAATGGAGAACTCAGTCATTTTCTATCAAGATACATATTCTATTCTATCAATAGAAGGAAGAAATTGTTGAGTTATAATGTCACTTGACTGAAGCGTGTATTAAATGGGATATGTCTTTAAATGTTGCTTGAATTATCAACCTCAATTGAAATATTTCAATTGGACTTGAACCAATTTTGAAACATATTTTTAAAATACCGATGCAGTCTAATGTAATTGTCTATCAAGCTCAGAGTTTCAGACATGATCACTGAGGTCATGATTCACAAGAATGGGTTGGTGGTTTGCTTGGTTCTAAGGTTGAATATCTGTTCAGTTGTGCTATACCCTGCTCTGAAACCTGCTTTTTCCTCAGCAATGAAGGTCTCTGCTTGTGGCTTATATCTATCTATCTATCTATCTATCTATCTATCTATCTATCTATCTATCTATCTATCTATCTATCTAATATATATATATATATATATATATATATATATATATATATATATATATATATATATATATATATATATATATATGATATAATACACATAGCAAAAGTAAAACAACCAGCATATGGTTCTCCAATATTTTGGCTTTCGCCTTCCTGAAGGGATGTTTATTGCAATGACAATATATATATATATATATATATATATATATATATATATATATATATATATATATATATTATATATATATATATATATATATATATATACATATATGCATATATATATAACCATTATGTACCACTATCAGCACACAAACACACTCCATGTATGGCTCCATACAACTTGCTTTTAGTCCATTATCACTCTTCTCCCTCCCCTGGGAACAAAGAACAGCCAAACGCCATCTGCCCTGGACGTACCAGTTAGGCTACACCACTTCACTCATGTTTACTCTGAACTGCCCCCCTCCACAGCATCATCGCATTGTCTGCTAGCAAGCCTGAAGAGGAACAGGAGGGACAGTTCCCTGGCTTGCCTGCAGAATTTGTGCACTGGGCGTGGTTGGTCTGTTTTGTGTCCCCCACATAAAAATACCATTTTTCAAAAGTTTTTTATTCTTAATTGCGTGAAGATTGAACCATCTACAGCTTTCGTTTTTTGTGTGCTTGAATTAAATGGTCATATGAATTATTCTCACACTTAAATATTTTGGAGCAATTAGTTTGAGGTCAAATGCTAATTTGACTGGACTATGTACGGGATGGGAGTTTCAGAGTATTGCTCAAATTAGGCTTCCTGACCAACACTGCAGGTGTCTGTATCTCTAGGGCCTTATTGACGCTGGAATATATTATGATAGTAAGGGTAGAGTACAACCCTGTCATGTAGTCTCAAAGCACATGCACTGCCATAGCAGCATCATTACATCATCCTCATCACCATTGATCATCACACAACCTCTAATTTGGTGGCCCCCTTTCGAGAGGGGTAGTCCTTAGAGGGAGTCTGGGACGTTGTGGTGATCGCCAACTCAGGTGGGTGACTGACTCAGTCTGGTTCTGCAACTGGGCTAATACTGTAGTCAGTAGGGGGCTTGGTAGGTGGTGTCCTGCGTATATTAGCACCACTGACCACCTCCAAAGTGACCCAGCAGAAGTGCAGGGCCCCTCTGGCTGGTGGCCACACGGCAGGCAAATATTGATGGGCTTCCTGTGGACTCCTGACCCTGAGGATGACACATAACGAATCTGGGTATGGCTGTGGCGGGACCATTGAAATGAGCAGTGTGAGAACAGCAGGATGGGGACGTTAAATAAGATGAGGAAGCAAACAGAAAACAGGCACATCAAACAATAGATAGTGGCAACACATAGATAAATAAATAAATAAATAAATAAATAAATAACAGTTCAAAAACTATTTTTCACACAACGTCACACAGATTTCTGTTCCAATCATTGTAAGGCATATTTATTCTACTGACATACCTATATGCAGACACAAATTATAGTCAGCTAGACAAAAACCATAATACAAGAATCATTAAAATCCAAGATTAGTGACCAAGACAACAAATGTATTTTTTAATTAGTAATTAGAGTGAATTTCACACCACCAAACATGCTAAAAATGGCCACTGACCTATTGCAACATGCATTATATTGAACAAAAAAATGATACCAAAAATGTTTTCTTACCTTACTGTGTTTACAGAAAAATATTGCATGTCCACCTTGTAACAATGAAAAGGTAAAATCATAAATGCACAGTAAAAAGAAAATGGAGAAATATAAAATCACTGTAGGAACGTGATTCATCTGCCATGCCTACCAAGGTTCCTACGATTCTGCCTAGTCTTATTTCCACACGGGTTCTGTCTTTGGAAGCTAATTACAAGTGAACTATGACCCACTCTCTGACCTGTCAGATCTGATGGAAACAGCATGTGTCTGGCTAACTGGTGGTGTGGGAAAGTTTGGGTTCTCAGTAGGAAGTAAAGCAGGAGGATTTTTTACCAATAAATAGATTGCCCAAACGTGGGCGTTGCGTGGTATCAAGCAGAGCCCCCGTTACTCAGTGACAGGCAATGGGCAATAGGAAGGGAAGGGGAGGATGGTGGGGGTGCCCAATAGTGGGTGTTTATTTATTTATTTATCTATTTTTTTTATTTAGTCTTTTAATGGAGGATAATGGAATAAGCACCCCTGTGCTTTTTTACATCCAGTCCCCGTGTGTATTCATTTTTATCAATCTTGTCATCTGTTCACAGGGGCACACAATGTCCTGCTCTTCCAAAAAGCGGAACAGGATTTAACGTTTGTGCAAGGTGTTCCGGGTGCATTGGGTTCCCACACGGACCTCAGTTTATAGTCTCATCCGAAAGACTTCTGAGGAGAGTGGAGTCAGCACTGATGTTAACTCCACTTCGTTAGGCATTGGGGAAGGGAAAAGGTTAAGTAATCTGATGACTTAAACTATGTCAACATATTGTAAGATTCTTTTCCTAGCCAGCCTAAAATTTCAGGGTGTTTGTTCAGTTCTTCCACAATGCTTTGGTTTGTTCGTCTTTTGGTCCGGCTGATTATTAGTTTTCTGCAGAACCTCATCTCTGCACTTTTGATTTTTTTCATCTGCAGTTTTAAGAGTTCATCTTCCACGTCAATAGGAAACAACAGACCAGATTAGAGTCAGCAGTGCTTTCAGTAAAGTTCATTTCCTGAAAATCTGCCTTCCCAAATGTTGGCCTGATAGACTGTTCTTTGTTTAGCTTTGACAATTCTTGGTTTAATGTCTATGGCACATAAATTATCATCGGCTGGATTGTATAACCCAAGGTATCTGAAATGATTTTTTCCCCATCCATGAAATCATCAATATGCACAACCTTAGCATTGAATTCAAGTCCTGAGAGTTCTGTCTGTTCCATTTGCTTTCTCTGTCATTGCATGCATATTGTACTTGCAGTTTGATATGAGAGCAATTTCATCCGTATACCTAACGCTTGGGATTACATCCCCGCCAGGTTTTACGATGAAATTTTCTAATTTTGCCTCTCTCCTGTTCTGTGTACAAGCAAAACAATAGCTGAGGCAGAGAGTTCAGAATGAGCGATGTAGAAGCAGTAGTACAGGAACGTCACAGACAATAAGGCAGGACAAAAAGTTATCCACAATATAAAAATTGAGGAGAAAAACCTACATTGTTA
>JASPKP010000365.1:27500-40000 GCA_030674155.1 Stramonita haemastoma
GATAACATGGCGTAATTTAAATGAAGCTACGTAACACCTTGGCTTTAACTATAGCAGCAGCTATAGGGACAGGGTGATAACATGGCCTAAGTGAAATGAAGCTATGTAACACATGGGTTTAACTATAGCAGGAGCTATAGGGATAGGGTGATAGCATGGCGTAAGTTAAATGAAGCTATGTAACACATGGGTTTAACTATAGCAGGAGCTATAGGGATAGGGTGATAGCATGGCGTAAGTTAAATGAAGCTATGTAACACATGGGTTTAACTATAGCAGCAGCTATAGGGATAGGGTGATAGCATGGCGTAAGTTAAATGAAGCTATGTAACTCACTCACTCACTCAGTCCCATGTCCCAAAGGATGTAGGGGGGACATGAGAGAAGACGCAACAGAGATCTTTTTCCATGCTTCACGATCCTGTGTGGCTAGTAGGAGGTGTTGCAGGGGTTGGGCGGTCCAGTCTTTGATGTTGTCAACCCATGATTTCTTTTGGCGGCCTCTTCTTCTCTTGCCCTCGACTGTTCCTTGCAGGATGGTTTCTGCTAGGGTGTTGTGTCTTGTGGTGTGACCAAACCACATCAGCTTTCTCCTCTTTATGGTGGAGAGCAAAGGCTCTTGGGGGCCCACACGCTTTTTGATTTCTTCGTTCACATAGTTATTGGTCTTGTGTTCTTTGTATGATATTTTGAGGAGTCTTCTGTGGCACTTGTTCTCGAATGCTTGGATTCTCCTCTCTAACTCTGCTGTCAGAGTCCATGATTCACAGCCATATAGGAGGATAGATATCACGAGGGATTTGTAAAGGTGGTATTTGGTGCCGAAGCTGATGTTGTTGCTTCTGATGATCTTCTCGAGTCTGACTAGAGCAGATGTTGCTGTTGCAATGCGAGCTTTCACTTCATTGTTTGATGTGCCATCTTTTGTTAGGATGGAGCCTAAGTATTTGAATTGGCTCACCTCTTCTAGTGTTTCTCCATTCATCTTTATTTCCGTGATGTCATTACTCGCGCTGTTGACCATGATCTTTGATTTCTCTGTACTGACCTCCATGCCGTATGCGCTCGCTCGATCTGTTAAATTCTCTGTGAGGATTTGCAGTTCTTGTTTGCTGCTGCCCATGAGGTCAATGTCATCTGCAAATCTGAGGTTGCAAAGGGGTCTTCCACCAATGGAGATGGAAGTGTGGTGGTTTTGCAGTGTCTCTGTCATGATGTTTTCGAGGAAGAGGTTGAAGAGTACAGGTGAGAGAAGGCAGCCCTGGCGAACCCCAACCGTGGTCTTGAAGAACTCGCCCACGTGATTATTCATAAAAACTGCACTTTCTGCGTTCTCGTACAGAGCTTTGATGACTTCAATTAGACAGCTGTCAATGTTGAAGTGCCTGAGTACTTGCCAGAGGCCGTCATGCCATACCCTGTCAAAGGCCTTTTTGAAGTCTATGAAATTGTGGTACAAGTCTTTTTGGTGTTGGAGATGCTTCTCTATCAGAATTCTCAGATTGAAAATTTGTTCCATTGTGCTGCGTTTTGGTCTAAAGCCCGCTTGTTCTTCTGCCAGGAGTTTTTCCGCTTGGTTTTTCAGTCTGTTGAGGACTACCTGCAGCATGATCTTGCTAGGATGACTTATGAGACTGATGGTTCTGTAGTTCTGGCATTGTTTGAGGTTTCCTTTCTTTGGCAGGGGTATTACAAGAGACTGTGTCCATTCTTTTGGCCATTCTTTGGTGTCGTGGATCTTCTGACAAAGTTCTGTGAATCGCCTTGCTGTTTCATTCCCTCCATTTTTTATGAGTTCAGCTGGGATGTTATCGATTCCAGGGGACTTCCCCTTCTTCAATTGTCTAATAGCTGCATCTACTTCACACCTTAGTATTGGTGGGTCTTTATCTTGGTGTTCAGGGGGTTTGTCAGAAACTATGTTGGTATCTGGGCGTAGTGGGTAGTTGTACAATCCCTCACAGTATTCTGTCCAGCGTTGGAGGATGGCATTGTTTTCCGTTAAAAGATTTCCTTCTTTGTCTTCAATAACAGAGGCTTTAGGCTGTGTGGTTTTCGTTAGTGCTTTCAAAGTGTCGTAAGCTGTTTTGCTGTTTCCCTTGGTCATTCCAGCTTCGATGTTGTTGCATTGTTCTTCTATCCACGCTTCTTTGGCTTCTCTCATCTTTTTCCTCACTTCTCTGTGGCTATCCATGTACTTCTTGTAAGCTTCTTGACTTGTGAACTTTTGTTTTTTAAGTTCTCTTCTTTTGTCGCAGAGGTCAAGAACCTCATTTGTCACCCAAGGTTGTTTCTTTGTTCTGCTTCTTCCTAATGTTTCTTCTGCTGCTGTCGTTAGCACTTCTTTGATGTTGTTGGCCAATGTGTCCACATCATTGTCGATGGCTGTGAGTGCGGCGAACTTTCCTCCAATGTTGGCTTGGAAGATCTCAACCACTGTTGGGTCTTTCAGTTTTTCCAGGTCGAATCTTATGCGTGGGCTTTTTGGCTGTTGTTTTGCTTTCAGTTTCAGCCTGATGGTGGTAAGTACAAGGTCGTGGTCACTGCCAATGTCAGCTCCTGGGAATGTTCTTGTGTTTGCCTTGTTTATGCTGGATTTGAATCTTTGGGGTGACAGAATGTAATCAATTTGATTATGAATCAGACCATTTGGTGAGTGCCAGGTTGATGTTCTGGATGGCTTGTGAGGGTGGAGTGTGTTAGCCAAAGTCAGTTTGTGCTTCTTTGCGAATTCCAGCAGCCGCTGTCCTCTGTCATTTGTTTCTCCCAGTCCAAATCGTCCTGTGGTTCCTGCCCAGGTGTCATAGGCATCAGGTCCCACCTTAGCATTCCAGTCGCCTTCCACAATAAGGATGTCTTTTTTGGGCGTTTTGGAAATGACGTTTTCAAGTTCTTCATAGAATTCTTCTATCTGATCGTCATCGTAGTCAGATGTTGGAGCATACACTTGGATGATGGTGAGATTCTGGGGTTTTGCAGAAACTCTGATTGAGATGAGTCTGCTGGATACTGGTGTGCAGCTGATGATGCTTGACACAATCTCTTTCCTGACAATAAAGCCTACTCCATGTTGATGTAGTTTTTCTTCTCCGCTGTACCATATTTTGTGGCCATCTTGCGTGGTTGTTTCTCCAAAGCCAATCCATCTGACTTCCGCAAGCCCTACTATGTCCCATTTATACCTCTGTAATTCATGTGTAAGTTCCTGTACTCTTCCTGTTTGGTACAGAGTTCTTACATTCCATGTACCAATGGTTGTCCCTTTATCTGGAAGCTTTAGGGTTTGTTCTGCCCCAGTAGCACACTTGTCACTCCCACCCTGGAGACTTGCAGTGGGTAGCGCGGTCGTTGTTGATCCGGGCCTCGACCGATCCGGCATGTCTTTCTGTTTTGTTTTACTCATCATGTCCTTGCAGTGGGCTTGAGGAAGCTTGGTGGCGCCCATCTCCTCTCCAAGACTCCTACTGGTGGTTATGTAACACATGGGTTTAAATATAGCAGGAGCTATAGGGATAGGGTGATAGCATGGCGTAAGTTAAATGAAGCTATGTAACACATGGGTTTAACTATAGCAGCAGCTATAGGGATAGGGTGATAACATGGCCTAAGTTAAATGAAGCTATGTAACACATCGGGTTTAACTATAGCAGCAGCTATAGGGATAGGGTGATAGCATGGCATAAGTTAAATGAAGCTATGTAACACCTTGGCTTTAACTCTCTTAGACCCATGAGGGCCACAGTGGACAGTAAGGGCAACTGCTGTAAGATTTCCATCCGGCTGCAGCCAGTAATGGGTCATGACCTCGTGGGTATCACACACACATATCTCATGGTTCTCACACTATGTGTCTGAAATTTGGTGGGGCAATGCATGGTGTGTTTCAGAGGGTGCAAGTGATAAATTTATACCACTAACAATGTACACTTGAGAAGGAACACAGAAAGCACAGCTAATAACAGAAACGCTTTTTGTCCTAGTGCATAGCCAAGAAAATAGTCCTTGTTGGTAGAAAACAATTCATCTGATTAACAAGACACTGATGTATTGGAAGTAGAAAATTTTAAATGATAAATGTTAAGCGAGTCAGATAGTAAAAGCTGATGAGGAAGAGAAGGAAGGGGATGATGCAGTTAGTGAAAAGTGACCCAGAAAATAACACAGTACCCACACATTCCTGCAAACCTGGTGACCTGTGCTACACACAACACTGTGGAGAAATCTTACCTTCGGGGGTCTGTGGCATAGACACCTTGAAATGTGACACCTTTTGACTATTCTGTAGGTATTACTGCACTTTTCTTTTAAAACTGCAATGCCAGAAAGGAACATATATTCGATAACAAAAATAGCAGGAAGGAAAAGAAAACAGGTTTCCAGCCTGCTAAGGTTTGACAGGTGACAGTAATGGACACCCACCCCCAACAAACACACACATCCACATTTTGTGCTTTCTGTGATGTGATGTGTCCCTGTGCCATCCCAATAACTACTTTCAAGACTACCCAGAATAAAAATGTTGTAGGATTACAAAGCTGTCTATTGTTTTGTATTTGTCACACCTGTGTAGTGATACTGGTGTTTGTGTGACACTCATGTACAAGAGTACACTTCTCTGCATTTAAAAATATATAATAGCACATACAGATTTGAACTGTGGTATAAAGGTAAGATATTGATTGAATATAACCTATTTTCTAAAGAAAAAATAGTCAAACAAAACTTCTGTCACATCAAGACCCAATCCAATCCAATCCTGTTGTTTTTAGCCCCGCCAACCACACAGGCCATATGGGGCCATCACCTTGTCACATATTAAAACTCATAGTAAAACTGTGCCACTATATACAGATTAAAACGAGGTATAAAACCTCTTTACTGTCCTTGCTTGTATTAACGCCCTGGTCAACCATAAATATCAGTCCAGGATGGCGACCATGTTGTGGGAAAACCCACGTTGGTCACACATAAAATGAGATAAAACCAAAACCAGATTCCAAAAACACTTTCTCAAGGAGAAGGCCCCTAAAAGATGACTTTTTGCTTCCCTAAAGGGGGGAATGCTCGTTCAAGTCCCCCAACAACCAAAAGGGGGAAGGCAACTGCTGCACCAGTGACACCAATGCTACCTTTCTTACTGCCACTGACGGAGATAGATACTTCATACCCTGACGGTCTTGTGCAGCGTGACTCTAGCAGCTACCACCTTGAGAGGAGTGTCGAGGACCACACGCCTGTGCAGCAAGAAATTTCTCATGAGCAAACTCACCCTGCCAGAGGTTCCATGCTTGGTGGGCTTTGCCCTTTCATGGATGGAGCTATACCCAGACAAGGTGAAATCTTTCTCCTCCCTCAACTGCGTCTCCTGGAGTGCCACCACAGCCGGTCTCTGGTCTCGGCAGAGAAGTTGCAGCTCCTCCCTATTGGATGCCAGACCACGAATGTTCCACTGTAAAATGTTTAGCATAAGATGTCGTACTAATGTCCTCCCTTACTCCATCTCAGACGTATCCTCTGAAAGCAGGAAAAACAGCTCTCGTGCATAAAGTCTCTCTCCGCTTTCTTCTGTCTGTTGGAAAAGGACTTGATACCTTTTTTTCTAGGGGGGAACGTTGCTCCCCCATTTCTAAACTGTGAACTGGGCACTGCTAGCTCCTATCCCATCTCCATCAGTTGAAAATATTTCATGCTGACTAGTGTTTCTGTGGCAAGGGCCAACACAAATCCTTTCCATATCCTACAGTCCTGCCCTGCCTTCAACACTCTGAGACACCTGATGTGACCCAGCCCAGACATCTACAGAAAAAGCTGTGGAGATGGGCTGGTCACTGCAGCAGACTGCAGAGTTTCTCATCCAGACTGGACTAAACCTTTATCCTGAGACAGGGAACGTGGGAAAAGAACAAAAACTATGAATTGGTAACTTGAGAGTCAATTTGGCTGCATATTTTAGCTAGAAAGAGGAACAGAGAGAGAGAGAAGAGAGAGAGAGAGAGAGAGAGAGAGAGAGAGAGAGAGAGAGAGAGAGAGAGAGAGAGAGAGAGAGAGAGAGAGAGAGACTGACTGACTGACTGACTGACTAACTGACTGACACTGACACATATTTATTGAATAGGCCACAGTACCTTTCAATAGGGGAAAATAACATCAAAAACACTTCCCAGTTATTTTCAAAAATAACCCATAGAATCCAAATATCGGAGGGGAGAGAGAGAGAGAGAGAGAGAGAGAGAGAGAGAGGAGAGAGAGAGAGAGAGAGAGAGAGAGAGAGAGAGAGAGAGAGAGAGAGAGAGAGATCCTTAGGGATTCCTTTACATTTATTTTTCCATATTATTTCCAGAGTAAGGATCACTACAACCTACCTGACACAGACCAAACATGAACAACTCTACAACTGATGCTGATGGACTCACACACAACGACACATTCTGGATGCTGATCATGGCTTACCCTGAATACCAAGCAGCAATGATGATCGGGAGATTTTACCCTGTGGTCCTTGTTGTGGTGGGAGGCTTTGGAAACATCGCCTCAGTTTGCATCATGCGGCGAATGAAGGACAAGATCTCATCTCAGTATGCTATTTTCATGGCTCTGGCCATTTCAGATATCATTTTTCTGGGTTCCATTGCCCCTTTCTATTGGATAATGGAATTGTTTTACACATATTTTCAGTTTCGTTTTCCAGGACTGGACACAATTGTGTATTGGTTGTTCTTTGTAACCAGTATTACATCTTCCTGGCTAGTGACCTTTGTGACAGTACAGAGAACAATGGCGGTTCTGTGGCCACACAGGATGAGGGTGATGTGCACTGTGCGAAGAACGTGGATTGTTATTGCAATTATTGCTGTCATTTCCTGTGTTATGAATGGTCATATGTTGGTAGAAATTTTGGGCAGTTTGTTTGATCAAAGTGACATGGCAGAACCTTATAGATATTTCTTTTTGTATGTCTACCATTGGATACATGGAGCTCTGTTTTCTATCATCCCCTTCATCTGTCAGTTTATCTGTGATATCATATTGTCTGTCACTCTGATTAAAGCAGTTACTTCAGCATCCATTGCTACACGTGTGGAATCCAATGCTGGCTCTGCACAAAACACTGACAGCCGTAAGAACATGTCTTACAGAACGACCATTATGGTTCTGGTCATATCCATTACTTTTCTTATTTTGACCACACCTATTGTTGTTCAACAAAACTTAAGTAAGTACATTTATACTGTGCATGAACCTCACCCTAAGCAGGTGGCTTTATTAAATCTCCTGAGAACACTTGCACATCAGTTATGGTTCACCAACAGTGCCATCAACTTTTTTCTCTACTGTCTCACTGGAACCAAATTCAGAAGGGAGTTTATAAACTGGATCTCCTGTGGTGTGAAGAGTTCCTCTGCTCCATCTGTACATGAGACAGCTGCAGAGGCATCAAAGAAATGAGACAGAAGGCATCATGGGAATAGTTCCTGGTCCATATGGCCTTCCCATTCATCTATAATTTAGGCCTAGACATTCTGTACTGACCCCCCCCCCCCTCTCTCTCTCTCTCTCTCTCTCTCTCTCTCTCTCTCTCTCTCTCTCTCTCTTGCTCTGGGAACCTGTCAAACTGGCCAGTTTGCGGAATGGGAAGTGAATCCAGAACACACTACACAGGGAGACCCCATCCTGTGCTTCAAGGGATTTAGCAACACTTAGTGACCTACTTAAATTCTACCTGGGCTAGGTGACAAAGACTCCACTAACCAAAGGCTTGGAATGCCTAACACATGATAGTAAAGTATTTCGTGTTTGGATGTACATTACAAATCAATGCTGTGGTTTCCATGGCATGGAATGGCCTCCCACTGGGATGTTTTGTTGCTGTATGTATTGTTATACTAAGCAATTCGGCAACCCCCTTCATGTATGGGCCAATGGCCTTTTTCATGAATAAGTCTTTCAAGTTCGAGTTGGAGTTCTCTCTCTTTCTCTCTCCCCATCTCTATTTCTCTTCCCGTCTCTGTCTGTCTGTCTATCTGTCTGTCTGTCTCTCTGTCTCTGTCTCTTGTGTGGAATATCAAAGTATTGCTTGCTGTTTTGTATTTGGTATAAATATATGTATTGCTTTTTTTTCTGCCCCCCTTCATATGGGACTGTGGCCTTAAATGAATAAATCATCTGAAGTCTGAAGTCTGAAGTCTCTCTCTCTCTCTCAAACTGTACCTTTATAAATGTTGACATGCAAAAATATGTAAGTTCACACCTTTGTCTGATATTATGTTTTCTGTGTTATTCTCTGAAACATATCTCCTTTATTTTTGGGGGGTGGGGGGTGCTAATTATCAGTTTTCCTGTTGCCTTGATTTGGTTGATCCCGATTCCTGTTAAAGATGTTGTCATCATATTATTTCCATCAGTGATTCTCTCTCTCTTTCACTCACTCAACCACTCACTCAACCACTCATTTACTTACTCATTTACTCACACACTCGCTCACTCATCTACTCATTTACTCACTAACTCACTCACTCCCTTATTCACTCATTTACTCCTTCACTCATTCAATACTCACCATTTACTCTCTCACTTATAATTATACATACACCCACGCACGCATACTTGCACGCACACACAGGTATGCCACCAGGCAGGCAGGCAGGCACACACGCACGCACACACGCACACACGCACACAAACACACACATTATCTGTCTTTGGGAACAGGTAACAAAATTTATAAAGCTGCATACGCACGGGGACTGGCTGTAAAAAATACGCGAGTGAATATTCCATTATCGCCAGAATACAAGAATAAAAATTATAAATGATTAAGGCGCGCAGCACACACACACACACACACACACACACAACACCACACACACACACACACACACACACACACACACACACACACATTTATATTTCATAATTTTGAAAGGTTTAATTTTGAAAATGCCAAAGGAAGCAAGGTCACCCAAAATCCTGTACCCAAAGTGTGTTAAAATGCTGTTTAATAACCAATTGAGCTACAAATGTGCAACTTTGCTAAAAGCTACATAAAACGTTGCAGTTTTGCTTTGGTATCATTTGTTCTTCTTAAAAATAACCAAAAGGGGAAAAAAACACGTTTGATTAAAGAATTAAAGTGAATGGTAGAGAAAAAATGTCATATTTTGTCTGACTGACGTTTCTAAATACAAAAGAGGCTTGAGAACAATATTTTGAACACATAATAAAAAAGGAGATGGCTATAGCATGAAAGTGGGATTTTATCCTAGAACTTTAAGTTTGAAATGGACTGCCATTTTTTTTTTTACAAAAAATAGCCAAAGAAAAATATATGAAATGGTCCATATTTATGTTCCAGAGTAATGCTCAAATTAGGCTACCTGACCAACACTGCAGGTATCTGTATCTCTAAGGCCTTATTGACACCGGAATATATTATGATAGTAATATATTATGATAGTAAGGGTAGAGTACAACCCTGTCAAGTAGTCTCAAACCACATGCACTGCCATAGCAGCAGCATTACATCATCCTCATCACCATTGATTATCACACAATCTCTGATTTGGTGGCCCCTGTTCGAGGGGGGCAGTCGTTAGAGGGACGTTGTGGTGGTCACCACCTCAGGTGGGTGACTCACTCAGTCTGGCTCTGTGACTGGACTAATACTGTAGTCAGTAGGGGATTGGTAGGTGGTGTCCTGCGTATGTTAGCTCAGAACAGGCACCCTGACCACCTCCAAAGTGACCCAACAGCAGTGCAGGGCCCCTCTGGCTGGTGGCCACATGGCAGCCTAATATTGATGGGTTCTCTGTGAACTCCTGACCCTAAGGGTGACACATAAGGAATCTGGGTATGGCTGTGGCGGGACGATTGAAATGAGCAGTGTGGGAACAGCAGGATGGGGACATTAAAGAAGATGAGAAAGCAGACAGAAAACAGACACATCAAACAATGGATAAGTGGCAACACATAGATAGCTAAATAAGTGCACAGATAATAGTTCAAAAACTATTTCCCACATATTTTCATGCACATTTCTGTTCCAATCATTGCAAGGCCTATCTATGCTACTGACATACCTACATGCAGACACAAATTAATAGTCAGCTAGACAAAAAACCCTTATCACAGCTGTCAGTATCCCCACTTTCAGCCCCTTTCAGGACCTAATCAATCTAACCCAGCCCAGCCCAGCTGTGACCAGCTGGTGCTATTTATAGCAGGAGCTGACCACACATGGACTAGGTAAAGGAAGGAGCAGCTAAATGTAGTACTCTTGACTAGGTCTTGCTGAGTGATGTTGGATTTGTGCACTGTGTTATACAAGAACCATTAAAATCCAGGATTAATGACCAAGACAACAAATATAGTTTTGTATTAGTTATGAGAGTGAATTTGACATCACAAAACACACTAAAAACGAACATTGACGTACTTTAGCATGCATCAGATTGAACAGAAAAAAGGGTAAAAAAAAATATAAAAAGATGTTCTCTTACCTTACTGTGTTTACAGAAAAAATATTGCAGGTCCACCTTGTAACAATGAAAAGTTAAAATCATGAATGCACAGTAAAAAGAAAATTGAAACAAAATTCACTGTGTAGGAATGCAGTTTGTCTGCCAAACTTACCAAAGTTTCTAAAATTCTGGCAAGTTTTATTTCTGCATGGGTTCTGTCTTTGGAATCTAATTACACTGAACTTTGACCCGCTCACTGACCTGTCAGGTCTGAATGGAAACAGCATGTGTCTGGCTAACTGGTGGTGTGGGAAAGTTTGGATTCTCAGTAGGAAGGAAAGCAGGAGGATTTTTTACAAATAAATAGATTGCCCAAACGTGGGAGTTGCGTGGTATCAAGCAGAGTCCCCGTTACTCAGTGACAGGCAATGGGCAATAGGAAGGGAAGGGAGGATGGTGGGGGTGCCCAATAGTGGGCGTTTATTTATTTGTTTATTTATTCTTTTATATCGAGGATAATGGAATAACCACCCCTGTGCTTTTTTACATCTAGTCCCCGTGTGTAATCATTTTTATCAATCTTGTCATCTGTTCACACCTGCACACAATGGCTTACTCTTCCGAAAAGCGGAACAGGATTTAACGTTTGTGCAAGATGTTCTGCGTGCGTTCGGATTCGCACACGGCCTCGGTTTATAGTCTCATCCCAAAGACTTCTGGGGAGAGTGGAGTCAGCACTGATGTTAACTCCACTTCGTTAGGCGTTCGGGAAGGGAAAAGGTTAAGTAATCTGATGACTTAAACTATGTCAAAATATTGTAAGATTCTTTCCCTAGCCAGCCTTAAAGTTCGGGGTGTTCGATCAGTTCTTCTTTAATTCGATTTTGTTTTTTATCTGCAGCTCTGAGTTCATCTTTCATGTCCATATGAAACAACAGACAGGATTAGGGTAGCAGTATTTTCAGTTGAGTTCATTTACTGAATATCAGTCTTTGGAAATGTTGGCATGATCGACCGTTCTTTGTTTAGCTCTTACAATTCTTGGTTTAATGTCTATGGCACATGAAATATCATCGGCTGGATTGTATGACCCAAAGCATCTGAAATGGGTTTTTTTCATCCATGAAATCATCAATATGCACAACCTTAGCAATTGAGTTCAAGTCCTAATAATTCTGTCTGTTCCATTTGCTTTCTCTATCATGGCATGCATATTGCACTTGCAGTTTGATATGAGAGCAATTTCATCCGTATACCTAACGCTTGGGATTACATCCCCGCCAGGTTTTACGATGAAAATTTCTATCTCTGTCTCCTCCTGACAAGCAAAACAATGGCTGAGGCAGAGAGTTCGGAATGAGCGGTGTAGAAGCAGCAGTAGAGACCATCACAGAAAATGAGGCAGGACAAAAAGTTATTCACAATGAAAACAACAAGAGAAAAAACCACATTGTTATTATTGCTGAAACAGTGACAACCATTAGGGAAGAAGTAAACCTCTGTACTTGTAGGTTTTAAATAAATACATGGATTAACTCCACACCAATGGGATTTGTGCAAAATGATGAGAAATAACTTCTCAATAAACAAAGATATTCGCAGCATTTTGGACGAATGTAGGCTTTGGTGATAATTTTGAGAAACCAACAGTAAACCACTGAAAAGAAAACAAAACAAAACGAAAAAAACATGTCCGAAACGACCTTCCTTTGACCTGACATGAAAGCACACTTCGCTTCAAAATTGATAATGTCGGTTAGCACTGAAACCGATTGCTTGATAGTCCCTTTTTGGAATTGTAAATATTCTTCTTCTGATAATAATCTGTTGTTGTTGTTTTTATTGTTTTATGCGTGTGTGTGTGTGTGTGTGTGTGTGTGTGTGTGTGTGTGTGTGTGTGTTGTGTGTGTGTGTGTGTGTGTGTGTTGTGTCTGTGTCTGTGTCTGTGTCTGTGTCTGTGTGTCTGTGTGTCTGTGTCTGTGTCTGTATGGATATGTGTGTGTGTCTGTGTATCTGTGTGTGTGTGTGTGTTGTGTGGTGTGT
>JASPKP010000365.1:45000-50511 GCA_030674155.1 Stramonita haemastoma
GTCTAGCAGGAAAAGAATCCTTGGGTAGGATACCAAGCCATTAAGAAAACAACTAAACTGGTCAAGTTGACCTGTCAATGCAAAATCTAAACACTTTCTGTGATCAGAATCTATGGGGATAGGGTGATAACATGGCGTAATTTAAATGATGCTATGTAACACATGGGTTTAACTATAGCAGCAGCTATAGGGATAGGGTGATAACATGGCGTAAGTTAAATGAAGTTATGTAACACCTTGGCTTTAACTCTCTTAGACCCATGACGGCCACAGCAGACAGTAAGGGCAACTGCTGTAAGATTTTGATCTGGCTGCAGCCAGTAATGGGTCATGACCTCGTGGGTATCACACACACATATCTCATGGTTCTCACACTATGTGTCTGAAGTTTGGTGGGGCAATGCATGGTGTGTTTCAGAGGGTGCAAGTGATAAATTTATACCACTAACAATGTACACTTGGGAAGGAACACAGAAAGCACAGCTAATAACAGAAACGCTTTTTGTCCTAGAGCATAGCCAAGAAAATACTCTTTGTTGGTAGAAAACAATTCATCTGATTAACAAGACACTGATAAAACTGTGTTTGTATTGGAAGTAGAAAAATTTAAATGATAAATGTTAAGTGAGTCAGATATTAAAAGCTAAGGAAGAGGAGGAGGGAGGAAATAATGCAGTTAGTGAAAAGTGACCCAGAAAATAACACAGTACACACATTCCTGCAAGCCTGGTGACCTGTGCTAAACACAACACTGTGGAGAAATCTTACCTCCAGGGGTCTGCAGCATAAACACCTGGAAATGTGACACCATGACTATCTTATAGTTATCACTGCACTTTTCTTTGAAAACTGCAATAGCAGAAAGGAACATATATTCTGATAACAAAAATAGTAGGAAGGAAAAGAAAATAGATTTTCAGTCTGCTAAGGTCTGACAGGTGACAATAATGGACCCCCCCTCCCACACACATACACACACACATATCCATTATGTGTGGTTTCTGTGATGTGATGTGTCCCTGTGCCATCACCATAACTACTTTCAAGACTACCCAGAATAGGATTACAGAATTTGTCACACCTGTGTGGTGACACAGGTTGACACTAATGTACAACAATACACTTTTCTGCACTTAACAAACATATGGTAACACATACAAATACAAACTGCGGTGTACAGGTGAGATATTGATTGAATAAGACTTGTTTTCTCAAGAAAAAGCAGTTAAACAAAACTTCTGTCACATCAATACCCAACCCAATTCAATCTTGTTGTTTACAGCCCCACCAACCACACAGGCCATATGGGGCCATCACCTCCTCACATTTTAAAACTCATATTAAAACTGTGCCCCTATATACAGATTAAAATGGGGTATAAAACCAGCTTTACTCTCCATGCTTGTGTCGACACCCTGGTCAACAATAGGGGTCATCCCAGGACCGAGACCGAGTGGTGGGAAAACCCACATCGGTCCACACAAAATGAGATAAAACCAAACCCAGATTACTTAAAACAACCTTGTCCTTGGAGACCAACTGTAGCACTTTCAATTATATCAAATGGAAAAAGCCCAATTCTCCGAGGGAGTTCAAAATGGTATCCGGTGGAACATCTCAAAACAACATCTTTAGGGAGTCTGCAGTAAAATGGTTGTGCCTAATATCCTGAACATCCTCACACTCCAGGAGCAGATGCTTGATGGTTATCCGCACATCCCAAGTCACGCACCATGGGCTTCCCTCGCCTTTCAGCAAGTGAACATGAGTGATATGAGAATGACCCATGTGTATCCTGGTAAGCACTGTTGCTTCCCTTCGGTTTTTGACACACAGAGGGAGAACCTCTTTCAGGTTGGGATAGATCTGGAAAAGTTTGTTGTCCGTCTGAGCGTTCCATTCCTCCTGACAGAGGGAGTGCACATATTGTTTGCTTCAAGGTTTCAGATCTGTGAACGGCACCATGGACCCATATATATCCTGCTCCATTGCAAACCTGGTGAGTCGGTTACCTGTTTTGTTGCCCCAAATGCCCATGTACCCCAGGATCCACACCTAAACCACGTCACACACCCTCCCGTCTCAAGGAAGTATACAGTTCTTAGAACTTCTGAAGCTTAGGGTGGTTTATGTTCCTGCAAGCAATAGTCTTCAGAGCCAAGAGCAAATCTGCACAGACCAAGCAGTCTTTCTTTTCTGACTGCCAATTCAGTTGCAGGGACAAGACAAGAGCGCTAAGTTTGGCCGTGTACACCGAGGCATCCAAAGCAGGTGCTCATAAAGTGCCAACTCCTTGATGATGGGACAATAGGCCGTGCAGGCCACCCCCTCCTCAGACTTGGTCCTGTATGTGCAAATTCTGGTGTAGGACGGATAAGACATACAGAGTTCTCGGAAAAGACCCTGTGTGCCGTCGAACTGGCGACATCTTTCCTGTGAGTGGCAAAACTGAAACAGCTGAGGCTTCTACCATCCACATAGTTATCTCAGGGAACTTAGGAAAGTCGCAGATGACACCCAAATCAATACCCCCTGCAACATACACCATTGTCCTGGCTCCAAAAGATGGAGACCCTCTTCTCCCCATTTACTCTCTGAATCTCCGTCTCAAAAATCCAAGTAGGGCACTGCTTGGACGAGGAGGCATGGGCGCCTCCACAGTTCACACACAGAGCGGGGTCCTGACATTCCCAGTCGTGTACTGCCTTGGCACAAACACCACACATCTCCTATCCAGGGCACCTGTCTCTCACATGGCCGACCTTGTGACATTTGAAGCACCTCAGTGGAGAGGGGACATAAAGCGAGACCTTGATGCTGAGGTATCCAACCTTGATGTTCTGAGGCAGCATGGTCATACAAAATGTGAGAAAGAAGATGTTTGTGGGTACCCTGTCCCCCCCTTTCCTGATCTGCACTTGATACATGTCCACCACTCCCTGAGAGGCCAGCTCAGTCTTACTTTCTGCCACAGACACCCCCTGCAGGTCCCTGCACCAGATGACCCTTTGCTGATGTTCAGGGTTTTGTGGGCAGTTACCTTGACAGGGCAAGACACCAGCTCTGTGCTCTTAGGGAGCATTTGTATTTGTTATTTGGACTTACACTCCAACAGAAATGCACAAATACGCACATTTCTTAAAGTCTTGAGGTCTCCTGCTATATCTTCCAGAACCGCAGCGCGGAATCCAACATCACTCAGTCCAGAGTGCTATATTTAGCACGTCCTTTCCTTTTACCTAGTCCAGTGTGGTCAGTTCCTGCTATAGATAGCACCAGCTGGCCCCAACCGGTGCTGGGATAGGATGGATTAATTAGCGGCTGAGAGGAGCTGAAAGTGGGGGAAACTGACAGCTGTGGGCCCTTAGTCACGGCAAAAGGGCTCGATTTCATCAAAGGGTGCTCCACCTTCACCCCTTCAATCACCAACCAGCTCAGCCCAAAGCTAATCCTCTCTCTAACTTCTGTCTCCAAACCACTGGACACATCCCCAACAGAGTCAGCCTCCCTCATGTTTCTTTGCGATTTTGTGTTTGGTTTTTTAGACATACAGTGTAGGATCCATGCTGACTGGTGCTTCTGTGCCAAAGGCTAACACAAATGTCTGAGACACCAGATGTGGCCCAGCCCAGACATCTACAGAAAAAGCTGTGGAGATGGGCTGGTCACTGCAGTAGACTGCAGAGTTTGTCATCTAGACGGGACTAAACCTTTATCCTGAGACAGGGAGCGTGGGAAAAGAACAAAAAGTATGAATTGGTAACTTGTGTCCATTAGCTGCCTATTGTGGCAAGAGAGAGAGAGGGAGAGAGAGAGAGAGAGAGAGGAGAGAGAGAGAGAGAGAGAGAGAGAGAGAGAGAGAGACAATGACAATGACAATGACAATGACAATGACAAAGGTTTATTGTGCAAGCAGTTATGCCCATTCACAAGGGAACAGTGGGGTGGGGGCTGGGCACAAAACACATATACACAATAAACAACATAGTTAATCAAACCCAAAACTGTCCACATGGCATGGATTCCAAACCATGGTTTTGAAAATCTAGGGAATATTGGTACTGTCTTTATATATATATATACTGTTGGTTGTTCCAATCACAGTATCTTTACTGTTAAGTTTGTATGAAGTCT
Source organism: Stramonita haemastoma (assembly GCA_030674155.1). Taxonomy (NCBI): domain Eukaryota; kingdom Metazoa; phylum Mollusca; class Gastropoda; order Neogastropoda; family Muricidae; genus Stramonita; species Stramonita haemastoma. The sequence goes on from JASPKP010000365.1 coordinate 49,135, forward strand.
CGCACACAGTCATCAAGGCATATCTCTAGAAAACCTTCCTTTTGATACAGCAGTGGCTCCATCAGTGAGGCTTTGTTTCACTTCTTGCAGCATGGACCTAGTAGTGTCTACAGTTTTTGCCAATTTTTGTACGCCTTCCAAGATTTCACGTTCTACACGATCTTCCTCACTCTCATTCTCTTCATACTCTTCCTCGCTCTCATTCACTGCACGCTCTTCCTCGCTCTCATTCACAGCACGCTCTTCCTCACCCTTTTTCTCTACATAGTCTTCTTCAGTCTCATTCTTTGCACGTTCGTTTCCCCTTTTTTAAAAATCCCCACCTTCACCACATCCCTGTCTCTCACTTCATTCCCACAACACAATATCACTGCAAAAAAATTGTTACTTTTTGTTTTCTAGCATGTTCTTTCATACAAATCTTTCTCCATTTTTGGCAACTGCTTGAGGAGGGGGGTAATGGTCTTCACACATAAAAAACAATTTCTATTGCAGTAGCTACATTTAATAAAGCTGGGTGGGGTGGGGAAAAATAAGCCCCAAAGGGGGGCGAAGCCTGTTCATTATTGTTTTCTTCTTTATTTGTTCTTTACTGCCGCCTTCTCCGCCCGTTCATCTGAAAGGGGACTCTTTTATTTTGTGTTTTAACGGGTGTGAAAAGGGGGAAAGGGCCCCACTGTTTTTTCCTTCAAACAAGGGTGACAACAGTGAGTCCCCCCTCCCCCTTTCCCCTTGAATGAAGAAGCGTTTGTTTGTGCAGTCCACCGTTTTTGCATGTTTCTAAAACCTTGCTGAATCCCTCCCTGGGATTTGAGTCAAAAACTAGAAAACCACAAAAATTCAAAACAGTGGAAAAACGTCTTGCTGGCAGCCAAGCAAGGGGAATCACTCCGAGGAGAAGAGACAGAGAAACAAGAGAAGAGAGTTTAGGGGGGGGAGGAGAATCAAATACTGAAATGTAACATAGCAAACGTACAGTTAAAGAAAAAAAGAGAGGGGAGAGAGCGAGAGAGAGGGGAGAGAGAGAGGAGAGGGGGGGAAAAGAGAAGAAAAGAAGAGAGAGAAGAAAAGAGAGGAGAGAGAGGAGAGAGAGAGAGAAGACAGGCAAGCAGGCAGGGAGAAAGACAGACAAAAACACAGAAAAGAAGAGAGAGAGAGGAGAGAGAGAGAGAGAGAGAGGGAAGAGAGAGAGAGAAGAGAGAGAGAAGAGAGAGAGGGGAGAGGAGAGAGAGAGAAAAGGGGGGAAGAGAGAGATTTTTTTTACTTTACTTTTTTCCAACTATTTCCAAGTAAATATCGTTACAACCTACCTGACACAGACCAAACATGAACAACTCTACAACTGAAAGCTGATGGACTCACACACAAGACAATTTA